>CACRXK020003023.1:14741-38769 GCA_902702795.2 Paramuricea clavata | reverse complement strand
GGAACTGGAATGCAACACTTCATAACTACTTGGTGAAGGAAGGGTTTATGCAATCCCAGGCTGACCCTTGTGTCTACCATAGGTTTGTTGATGGTGATGCCAGTAAGTGCATTATCTTGATTATTTGGGTAGATGATTTACTTATTTCTGCAAGTAACTCTGATTTGTTACAAACGGTGAAGGGAAATTTAAGTGAGAGGTTTAAGATGAAGGATTTAGGAGTCTTACATTGGTTCTTGGGCACTGAGTTCAAATGTTCTGATGGTATGATAGAGATGAACCAAACTCGCTATATTGAAAAGGTGTTAGAAAAATTTGGAATGAATAATTGTAAACCTAAGACAACCCCATCTGTTCTTGGATTTGACAAGGTTATTGATATGGAATCACCTGTCTTAGAGGATCCCAACTCCTATAGGCAGATTGTTGGAAGCCTTATTTATGTCATGACAGGTACAAGACCAGATTTGTGCCACATTGTGACAAAGTTATCTCAACACATGTCAAAACCTACGGCAGCAGCTTTAAATGCAGCAAAGCATGTTCTTAGGTACTTGAAAGGAACGTCTGTTTTAAGTTTAAAGTTCAGAAAAATGAAACAACCTTTGGAGTTGATAGGTTTTAGTGACTCTGATTGGGGAGGTTGTGTTAGTGATAGAAAGAGTATTTCAGGTTATTGTTTTCAACTGTCAGAATCAGGACCTTTGGTGTCCTGGAAAAGTAAGAAACAGCAGACAGTTGCGCTGTCCACTTGTGAAGCCGAATATATCGCACTGGCTGAAACTGTGCAAGAAGGTAAGTTTTTAAAGCAGTTGTGTATTGATTTAGGGATATTACAGGTAAGTAATAAGGTGTTGATTAATGCTGATAACCAAGGCGCGATCAAGTTAGCAAAGAATCCAGCATTCCATAAGCGGTCCAAGCATATTGACATAAAATACCATTTTATAAGGAGCGAAGCGCAGCAAGGCGCAATAAGCTTAAGGTATATCGCAAGCGAGGATAATTTAGCGGACATATTCACAAAACCGGTAAGTAAAGTTAGGATGGATAAGTTCAAACATTTTATCTGTAATTAGTTGTGAAGTAGGAGTAAAGTAGGCGAAGTTAGGACATTGCGAGCAAGGGGGGGTGTTAAGTTGTGCTCTTATGTATTACGTAATTTATGTTATTAAAGTAGAAACAATTGTTAGTTGTAATGTTATTAGTAATTGATATATTAAGTTACATATAGATAAAGAGCAAGAGACTCGTGACTATATTTGGTAAATATCTGACCAATCACCGTAAAGCGTAACTTATGTAAATAGTGTATATTCATTGTAAAAGCGTGAGTTGTATTCTGTCTGTCGTGTAAAATAAAGCTATAAGAAACTTATGTGCTCAAATTGAATATAATAAAGAATGGCAACCGCCACAAACCCAACAATTTCATAGCCCCTCTCCCCCCAATTCTGAATTCAATGAATCTAAGTCAGTTTCGTAAGCATTTTTCCTGCCCTCATACTCAGTTTACTTGCAGCTGTAAAGAATATTGTAAATATTGAAAATGATAGCCAAGGTGGACAGGAGTGACTTTAGTTTCACAATAGACACAATAGACAATTCAGACTTTATACCTGAAAAGTTGTTGGCCCTCAAACAAAAAAACCACACATCAGGCCTAGTCTTTTACTAATTGATAAAAAAACATTTGTGTCTGGTGGAAGCATTATATTGAAGAGATGGCAGAAGAGACTGTAAACAACATGCAAAAACAGAACATGCCAAAGAGGTCCGCTGTGTTAAAAAGCGTAAAACAGGACAACAACTGTCAATTGAATCTTGCCTAGTTGCAAATACAGTGCATGACCCTTCAGACAAATTCTACGGTGATGAGGATGACAATTTCCATATACAGTAGTTAGAACACAACTTTAGGTTCAATATATTGGGCATTACTGTTCAATGTATGTATGTATACTGTATATATCCATTACTCTTTTGATATTACATGTTACAAACTATTCCATAGATTTTATTTTTGCCCCCCCCCTTTATGTTCAAAATATTTTCTGCCCCCCCCCCACTTCAATGGTTAAAACTTTTTGTGGCCCCTCTAAATTTCGTCCGGCCCCCTACCCGGCATTAATAATGACTGGTCCCTTACTGAGCTAGTGAATTTGATTGCATTTCAGGGCTCTGAGAGGCCTCAGATTTAAAATCTTCTGGGTAAGCGTGCCCCCAGACCCGCTAACAGGCTCATGCCTTTGGCAGCTCCCTCACTGACCCACCCACCAATTTCTTGATGACACAATTGATTGTTTCCCCACTTCTGTTTCAGTCTGGCTATGCCACTGCTCACAACATCAAATTTAACAGTTTCAGGACTATTAAAATCAGGAGTTTTGTTTATATGACAAAATCGGACAAGTCAATTTATTGTATGCGGACCATTAACAGTTGACTTGTTAACAGTACACGACTATATGTTGATGTCATATAACAAGTGAATCCAGTGTAGTGGCCCTGGCTATTTTGCTCTCGTTGCTCCCCTCTCTGGCCTTGTGCTTAATCCTGGTCTATATTAAGTGTATTAAATTAACTAAGAAATTATTTTCACCGGAAAAATCTGTGTAAGACAGATCGCCAGGGCTAAAACAAAACAGTAAGTCTTATGACCACAAATTTTACAAGGTTTTTTTATGACTTTAATGTCCAATATTGAAATTAAAAAAATTTCGTACTATCCATCCCATGAATCTTACCTGTGAAACGAATTACTCGTCCTTTTATGTAAAGTAAAGTAAAGTAAATTGTTGCATCAGCAAGTGGAGCAAAACGGCACTTTAATTCCTTCCAAGTTGAAAAAAAACCCAGCAAAATACGAGAAAAATATATTATGTTTTTAACTAAAAACACTGCCAAAACCAGGGGGGTGAAAACGTCGTCTGAAGCTCAGGATCGCGGTTGGTCAGTGGCAATTCTGTGAGAATTACGGACCAGTTGTCATAGAAATGGCGTCAGCAAACGTCAAAATCCGCCATTTTTTTTTGCTTCACTTTGATCACTGAACGAAGTATAGGAGCAGGTCCTCCAGTTATTATACAGCTCAGTGAGCGTAACTCGAGCAAATATTTTTGTCCGCGTTTTTACAAGCGATTCGTCATCAATCACGCCATCCTGGCTAGTACAACCGGCACTTTGTACCTACCAAATCCTGATAAAAACTTCCGGCTGTACTAGCCAGGATGGCGTGGCCTGACGTGAGCGAGTTAAAATTTTCGTGGACGTCAAACAATAAGGGAAACGACTATAGAGTTACGCTTCTGGTATAACTTCCTATTCTGTGACTGAGCTATACTTACTGTAAGTATAGCTCAGTGGGCTCTACCCACTACCCAGAGTATGCCACTGAACTATATAACATGGAAGTCTGACTCGAGCTCAAAAAGTGAAGCCAACATGGCGGAATTTGAAGGCATTCTTGCGCGTCATTCTCAGTCCCCTTACGTGCGCGGTCAACTAAACGCGGGTAATCCAAATATGATTAGCCCCTATATCTTTTTCCGTTTTCCTAAGTAAAAAAGTAAAACAAACATTTATTTAAAGCTGGTAGAGATTAAAAACGAAATGTAGATATATCATATTAAAGATGCCGCGTTATTGTGTTGTCCCTAGCTGTAAAAGCAATGAACGAACAAAGGATAATAGGCCTGTATTTTTCCACAGGTGAACATATTATATTTTTTATTGTTTTTATTAAAAAAAGATAAACAATATACACATAAAAAAGCCTTTTTTCCCACACGGTATCATAAATTAATTATTCAATAATAACATATATACACGAATTGTTTCAGAGCACATGTTTTTGTTTTGTTTTGACCCGAGTGGATTTTAAATTTTAATTAAATTCGCAAAAAAGCCCGCGATTTTGACCGGGAAGAAAGGAAAATGGCGCTTGTTGTTTTCATCGCGAATAACAAAAATTTCGACAAAAATAACAACATTTACCCGTTTAAGCTAAACACAATTATTTGTCAATTTAATTAAATTATTTTTACACCTTTTTGTTGACATAAATACTTCTAGCTAACAACTGTTATTGATATAGTCACTTTTTTCATAAAATAAATAGTCATACAAATTTAAATGTTTATAGACATCTTGAACCAATTGACCCTTTGCAAAAAATGGCATATAATGAAAACATCTGGAGTTCATTATTTCACATTCTGAGCAATGGCTTGTTTGTAGTTATAAACTAGTTTACCCACAGGGTAGTGAATGCTGCCTTGGTATGGCATTGTTCCCAAATCTTTAATATTTTAAAGAATAAGAGTGAGAAGTATTTGTAATCACCATTCCCCAATTAACCAAAATTTTGATCTCAACAAGTCTAGACAAAATTCCATCATAGCATGAAAGAGCATCGCAAAATTAGTAATATTCCAAAGTTTCGTTGCGAAATGTTGTAAAATGCGGATAATATAGCCTTGCGAAATTTGCAATTTTCAGCCATTTTAGATTACAAACGGGAAATGGTTACATCTTTTCCAAAATTTTGGTCTTAAACTAGCCTAAACAAAAATTTCATCACAACTTGAAAGAGCATCACAAAATTAGTAATATTCCAAAGTTTCTTTGCAAAATGTTGTAAAATGCGGATAATATAGCCTTGCGAAGTTTGTAATTTTCAGTCGTTTTGTAATTTGTATTACGCACAGAAGTGGTAACCATCTCCTGTTTGTAATCTAAAATGACTGAAAATGGCAAAGTCTAGATTTGTCGAGTTCAAAATTTTGGTTAATCGGGGAATGGTCCGTTGGAATCATCCATAATTTATACACTTGAATGTGCCGTATGATAACTCGGCGCTCGTAGTTTCGTATCGAAAGAGGAACAGCCGAACAGGTACGATGGCTAACAAGAACGAGTGTACTTATCAACTTATCTAACGCAAGGAAAAGATCAAAATGGCAGGTATGGCTGTGATATCTAGTATATAAAATTGTATAGACAATTTGCCTACAAATACGGTGCTAGGTCAAAACGGCCCCGCTTCAATAATCATATGATTTAGACCAGGGGTTAAAGGGCAATGACATGCAGGTGACATTTAACATGTGCGAGTGTGCGTCTCACTAAATTTGCGTGTTTAATAATGTTTATCAAAGAAGGCAAAAATATATACAAGACAACCTCACATGTGGAATCTATTCACTTACGCACTGCGTTGTGATGCAGTACAAGTACAAATACAAATGACAAAGCATTTTTAAAGGCTTTAAATCCTAAAACATAATTAAACCATACGGCGCATTCAAGATTTTAATATCGTATTTCAGCCGCGTTTATACTGCTTGGCGCGCATTCGCTGCGTTATATTAATTTATATACCTATGTTATATACACATATTTATTACTAATAAATCAACACTATATGATAATATATAAGAACTCACAAAATGCAGTCACCTTTTTATAAATAAACCTTTTTAAGCATGTCATTGTCATTGCAGACCAGAGGCAAAAAGCACAGCCACATAGGCCTACCAGATTTATTAAGCAATCGTGAGATTATATACATGGAAAGAATATGGAAATTATGTTAAAAGCACCCCGTATAATGACGAAAGCACCACGTATAATGCTCGAACCACTGCGTATAATAGCGAAACCACCGCGTATAACGCTCGAACCACCACGTATCAACAAAATGCCGTTTGATCACTTACGCCAGCTATGGCTTTCCATAAAAGAAAACCAAAGATGAAAGATGATCACATTGCTTGTTTGCCTTATGCCTGTTTATTAGGCAAGAATAGCCTGCCGGCCCGGAAGCAGTGCATTGTGGTAGGCCGAAATACGCCGAAACGATCGAGATTTCATCTGCCCTATTATATATATACATATACATAAAGATTAGGACTGCTGCCTCGCTCGCTCGCTTCACGCTCGCTCGCTACGGCAGCAAATATACAATACACAATATAATACTCAAGATGTCATGCATGAACTCATTTTTAACAAGGTCAATTGCAAGTTGTCTATATACACAAAAAATTGCCAATATGACTTGAACATATTTATCATTATTTTAAGCTAGTCTAAAACTGATAGACAGTTGAATAGCATTTATTGTGAGAAGTATAATACAAATTAGCAATGCAACAATGTGTGTAAAACTCTAAGAGAAAAAATCAAAACAATTGCAATTTGTTGCTAGATCCCCAATGAAAAACACAGTATTACTTACACAGTGGGAGAAGGCAGTGGCGTAGCCAGACCTTCATTTTTGGGGGGGCCAAGCGAACGCCGAAGGCGCGAGACCATCTATGGAGGTCAGGGGGCATGCACCCCCGTGAAAATTTTGAAATTTAGAGTCCCTGAAATGTGATTTCAAGCATTTTGGGGGTGAAATCTTGCAGAATTCCGAAGATTATAAAGTACGCTCTAGGGGGGTTCGGGGGCATGCACCCCAGGGAAAATGTTAAAATTTAGAGTCCCTGAAATGTGATTTCAAGCATTTTGGGGTTGAAATCTTGCAGAATTCCGAAGATTATAAAGTACGCTCTAGGGGGGTTCGGGGGCATGCACCCCAGGGAAAATTTTAAAATTTAGAGTCCCTGAAATGTGATTTCAAGCATTTTGGGGGTGAAATCTTGCAGAATCCCGAAGATTATAAAGTACGTCGAAGACATAAATTTTCCCCGACATTTCTAAGTTTCTACTCGCTTTTATATATGATACAGAATAAGTCTGAGAAGAATATTCATGTTATCATAATGCATATACATGTAAATCTAAACTAAATCTATTCCTCTTGGAACCATATCTACAACTGTTTTAACGAGATTTTAGAAATCAAGTTCTTCCAGTATTTCGTCGTTTTCCTCAGTCGAGACGTACTTAATCCGTTTCAGCTTCGAGGATGTAACGTGTACCCCCCCCCCCCTCCCATTTCTCTACGGATTTAGCCTTTTTCAGAGAATAGTTTTTTTGCGATTGGGGGGGCGACCGCCCCCCCTTGCCCCCCCTTGGCTACGCCCCTGGGAGAAGGCAGTAAACAGAGTAGACAGCAACAAAAATCAGTGGAAGGCAAAAAGCTTTAGCAGCATCTGCAGTAACCACTTCACAGTTTCCAACTACACAGCAACAAAAATTGGATCAATTATCTTGAAAAAAGATGCAGTGCCAACCCGGGCACTCACTGGTGCTAACACATCACAAGTGATGGGGATGGATAAACCTTCACTAAAACGACGCTGTTTGGAAGTTGACCAGTCTTCGACCCAAATTGTTATGCATGACCATACTTATGCCAAGCCTCAAGAATCTTTGCCAATCACACAGTCTTCACACATCCTTCAGTCTTTGCCAATCCCACAGTCTTCACAGAGATCTTCGCACATCCTGCAGTCTTTGCCAATCCCAGAGTCCCAAGTCCCAAAGCCTTCACACATCCTGCAGTCTATGCATGTCCCACAACCTGTACCTTTGGTCGAACCTGAAAAAGAAAATAACAACACACAGTCTGGGCAATACAATAATGATCCACGGCTGAAGCGAAAGATAAAAGCATTACAGCAAAAGCTAAGAAGAAGAGAAATGAAAGCCAGAAACATGAAGCAGTTAATAAACACGCTTAAGAAAAAACTATTAATCAAACAAGACGAGGCTGAGCTACTACACCATAATTTCAATGGACTGAATCTGTCGTTATTTAACAATGTCATGAAGAATAAGGCCCAAACATGTGGTAGAAGATACACTGATCAGATTAAAGAGTTTGCAGTTACAGTACATTTTTACTCACCCAAAGCATATAATTTTGTTAGGACCATCATACCACTACCTGCTCCCTCGATGATAAAAAGCTGGGCAAGTTCCGTGAAATGCAATCCGGGATTCATCACAGAGGCATTTGAAATACTAAAACATGAAATAAAAGACCACCCAGAAAAGAAGGACTGCTCTCTGGTGTTTGATGCCATGGCTATAAGAAAGCAAACTCTGTGGGATCCGAGAACAGATTCGTATGTGGGTTTTGTCGATTATGGTGACTCGCTCACAGAATTACCGGTATCAAATGTCCTAGCATCTGAAGCACTGGTATTTGCTCTGGTAGGTTTACGCAGCCATTGGAAATGCCCGATAGCCTATTTCCTAATTGATAAGATTTCTGCAACCATCCAAGCTCAACTTCTTCGCAAAGCATTAATCAAGACGGCAGAGATTGTTCTCAAAGTGTGGTGTCTTACCTCTGATGGCACCTCTTCCAATGTAGCTACGTTCAAGCTTCTGGGATGCATATTTAGATTGGCATACAAATCCATGGTAACGAAGTTCAAACATCCAACACTTGATTATGATGTTTTTGTCATGTTGGATCCGTGCCATATGTTGAAGCTAGCAAGAAATACCCTGGCAAGCCTTGGATCCCTCTCCATTGAAGAAATTTGCTGGAAATTTATTCAAAACCTGAATGACGTTCAACAAAATCATGGAATGAAGCTCGCCAACAAGCTATCAACAAGTCATATCAAGTATGAAACACACAAGATGAAAGTCGACCTTGCTGCACAGACGCTCAGCTCTTCTGTTGCCGATGCCATTGATTTTCTCAACATAGTGGAAAAGGATGAACAATTCCAAGACAGCGAAGCCACAGTCACCTTCATCCGCACTGTTGATAAAGTATTCGATATCCTCAACTCAAGGAATCCCTTGGGAAAGGGAAGCAAGCAGCCATTGAAGTTGGCGAACAAGCTAAAATGGGAAGCAGAGCTGATAATGATTGCAAATTATCTCCTTTCATTAAAGTCAAGAGATGGCCAATTGCTTATCTCCCACAAGAGAAAAACCTTCATTCTTGGCTTCGTCACATGCATCAAATCCAACATTGAGATGGCCACAACAATGCTGACACAAGATATAGATCCTTTCAAATATCTCCTCACTTACAAGTTTTCACAGGATCACATCGAGATTCTTTTTTCCTGCATCCGAGCCAGAGGTGGATGGAACAACAACCCAAATTGTCTTCAGCTACAGTATACACTCCGAAGAATGCTGCTAAGAAATTCCATCAGCGCTTCAAAATATGCCAATTGCCAGATCCTAGATCAGCACTCGGTTGTGCCAATCCTACACAGAAGAAAACATGCATCTCCCTTAAAAGAGAAACCTGCCCCACCAGTGGTCGATGATGAAGACAACACTGATTTAAGTAACATGGAGTACCTGCAAGAAGCAGAACACTCAGAGTTTACCATGTATGTCCTACATTACATCTGCGGATATATTGTGTCAAAGCTGGCTAAATCAATATCCTGTTCCCAATGTATCGAGGAAATCACTGCTTCACCTAATCAGAGCCAAGAGAGATCTGATCATGACTACTGCCGCAGAAAAAGTGCAGACGACATGTATGACAAAGCTGCAACATTCACCAATTTTGTCAACAGAGGCGGTCTACATGTTCCATGAGGCGCGGATCCAGACTGATGCAACTGATGCGAATGCATCAGTCAAAATTTTCACACGAATGAGAATTGTCAACATTTTATTAAAATATATTTAAATATTGGTTGTCTTTGATCCAAAGTCCTTTAAAACAATATATTTTCACAGGAATGAATGTAAACAAAGCTATATTTCGCAAAATATTATGAAAAACGTAAACGCATATCGAATTTCGCACTTATCAAGTTGTACGATTTTGTGTCGCGACTTTATTTCGCCACATATGTGTGTTTAGTTTGTTGCATCCACTATTATTACAGCTCAGTGTATGCATCACTACGTCACGTTGGGGCCGGCAGTGCATCACTACGTCACGTTGGGGAGAAAAGTGCATCAGTGGCGCATCGGTCCCGAGTCTTTTGGCCGAGTTTTCCCAACGACACGTCACGAAAACCATTGTTTTCATGCCTACGTAACGTTGGGAAATGGATGCTGACTGATGCGTTTAGCCCGCGATCAAAATAATGCGCTTTTGACTGATGCATTTCGCCCGCAATCAGAACAGTCAGTGATACATTTTATGGTCGAATTGTTATATAATGGCGCGGGAGTATTAATGGAACATTGTATGTCGCATTGTATGGAAATATTTTACGATCTTTGTTGGTTCACTCAAACTCACTGAGCCTCAAAGCCGTCGAAATTAAAAGGTTTGTCAGCTATTTCAGTAATTTCACAAGGGAATGTTTGGGGTCTGTGTACTGTGTTTATAGAGGTAGATTTAATGAGTCTGTGTGTGACTGTGTGTTGATATTTATAATAAATACTGTAGGTATAGGTATATTTGTCGTAGTATAAATATCACAATTTTACAAAATTTATTATATTTGAACTGTTTTAAATATGTCAACATGGATGATCCTGTTTTGGCTGTTCACATATAAACACTCAATATGCCATTCAGCCATTAATTATATAGTGTGTAGGGGGGAGGGGGGGAGGTTGTGTCTTAATTTGTTTGAAAATGCAAATTGAATCTAGATGCTTGATAATATTTTGCAGTTCTCCCTGAGATTCTTACAGTCTAAGGGACTCTGTCTAGGATCCTGCAACCCTTACTAGCAGCTATATTCCTGGCACCTGCCGGTTACTTGGCCGGTTACTTGTTAGGTGCTGTTTCCCCAAAACACTGCTATCTGTATGATTACACACCATGCCTTGGTTGATGCTCACATCAATATACCGGCACCTAATTAGATCCCTTCCATATCCAAATCCATCCCTGTATGTCATCATTTTGGAATTGGGAAGCTCTTGAAGCTTCAAAACAATATTTTTAAGGGCAATGTTTGGTGATAGTGAGATTAGTTCAGTTATATATTATCTCTATTGTTCCAGAATGATCACCTGGTACCAGAAGCCATCAATCACACTAAATGGCATTACATGTATCAGGGTTGCCCCTGCCAAGGTGAGGGGAGAGGCACAGGGGGTGACCGGCAAATTATTGTGATGC
Source organism: Paramuricea clavata (assembly GCA_902702795.2). Lineage (NCBI taxonomy): Eukaryota > Metazoa > Cnidaria > Anthozoa > Malacalcyonacea > Plexauridae > Paramuricea > Paramuricea clavata. The sequence continues at coordinate 27,803 of CACRXK020003023.1, read as the reverse complement.
TGAAAATAAAGGGGATTCGCATGTTTAGGAAGGGAATAAATTTAGCTGGGCTCTCTCAAGTTCGACCCCTTAAATTTGTGATGCTTTTCCTGGCATTGTTCATATGCCTTTAAATTATACCATTCTCAAGACCATGGCTCAGCACAAGGTGTTCATTTTAAATGTACCAGTCTAATTAGTAGTTACTGTATGGGACCAAATTACTGTTCTGATCATTCTATCATTTATTTTCAATACAACAAAGGGTCATTGCATAGAATACATTAATGTATAAATTGATAAATTATCTCACTTTCATTGATAAGTCAATGTACTAATTGAGTTGATCACAATATACTGCATTGCCACTGTTACTGAAGCTTGTCAATCCTGCTCATGCAATCAGATACCTACCAAGTCCATAACTGCACTTCTCCCTGTCTATCCTTAATATCTTGAAACAGCAGTTTTGGATACATACAGTAGTCCTAGACACTCTCCTGAATGTACTGTAATATGGGATTCAATGCAAAATCTGTGGAGATATATTGGTCAATGTATTGTAGATATCCAGACTTCAAATACAGTAGAATAATCTGTTTTCTGCAAATAGTTTCAATAATTGTTTATTTTTATTATTAACTGCTCAGCAACAATGAAAACTATTACCTAACACCCTTGAATATTTTGATAATCTTACAGTATTTAAAAATTCAAACTGCATTTGTCAAAATGTTGGGTATAAATGCATCCATAAATATTAGAGTGACTAGCTCCAGAGAGGGCCTTCATATACAGTAACTCAAAGTTGCCCTGGAATTAATCCTGGATTATTAAAATAATTTAACTGGAATTTATGTCATGGTGGTGCTGCTGGAAGGCATTTGATCTGGAACATTGTTATATTGATTGGTGTTAACTGGTAACAGGAAGTGATAAGTTACAGGAAGTGATATCATTGGCAATGAATATAATAGTTTGCTTGAGGTATTCTTATCTATTTTGCATAAGAAACACAACCCTGATCAGCTTTTCATGTCATTTGCACCATATTTTACACAGAAAAAATGTCTGTGGTTTTGCTTTCAATTATTCTATCAGTATGTTGTGTACATGTAAGTAGTGTACACTTGTATGTAAAATTGTAAATTATAGCTACAACTTTGCTACTCTATAATCCTCACTCAAATAGGATTAAATAAATAAGGCTAGTCAAGTTTCGATCTGATAAAACTCCGCGTAAAAATGTTTTCAATTTATTTTAAAACTCACATGATTATGTTGTTCTCACTCTATAAGGCAGATTTTTTACGTTTTTCCCCCCAAAATCCAGCAAATTACGTTTCGATTTTGATGTGTAAACTTCGAAGAAAAGCTCCCTCAGAACGCAGGAAATCGCATTTCCGAGGTCCTAGATTTCAAAATTTCCCGGGGGAGGATTCCCCCGGACCCCCCTACAAATGCGAGGTTTAGTGCATCAGTCAACAAAACCACTGGATCCGCCCCTGATCTCACTCTCTACTATATAATAAAGTGTGATATAACAAAACCAGGAAAACTTTGCAAGCGGACGGTTCGCTATAAACGTAAGTTTATGAAACTACAATTGTCTCGAACATTTTTATGTGAATTTTTATCCCCGAGCGGACGGCGCGAAGCGCCGTGCAAGGGTACTAATTCCACCCCCGGCTATTTACACCCGGGGAAACGAAAGCATTAGCGAAGTTTAAAGTTTATCAATGATCGTGGGCGCTCACCAACGGTGTTGAGTGGGTGTTCATCACTGATCTCAAAATATGGCTGTTTCCCAGGAGTGAAGAAGGCAAAAAAAATAAAAAATACATGTAAAAAAGCTTGAAAAATCGTTCCAAATAACAAATTGTACAACTTTTTTTGCAATTTTTAAACGTAAACATTGATAAAAGAATTGTTGTCATATAGTTAGTGTCAAAGTTCAATTTTTCTGTTTGCCGATTCGTCAAAACCGTGTCACGTGCCGGTCAACAAAACGTCATGTTCGGCAACCGGTCCGCAATGAAACATTTATTGACCGGTCAATAATAAAATGGGTGCAATACGCATGCGTGTCAACCATGAAGTTCCAAAGTTCATTTTTTTAACTTTTTACTAAACATTTATGGCGTTCCATTTATCCAGTTTTGGTTTCAAATTAAGTTCACTCCAATAACCGGTGAATTATTAATATTTTGACACTTATATCCTATATAACAAAACGCTTATTTACTGAGACCTCGGGAAAGCAGTGTGTTTTGTGGCCCCTCGACGAACGGCGGTCTCAGGTTCACAAAACACATTGTTTCCCACTTTCCCTCGGTCTCAGGAAATAAGTGATAAATATTGTATGGTAAATCCTAAAGTATAGGGCAAGTTTGTGTCAATTGTTTATGTATGACTTTGTATTTAATAATGTAGACTTCGTTCTTGATGTTTAAATCTTTCCTATATGCATTGTTTGCGAAAGTTTCTTAGTTAAATTAACTTTTGTAGAAGTTCATGCATGATAAAAAGGAAAGCAAATTTTTTTCATTAGCGCGTCCTGTACGAATTAAATTGGTTTCATTTCAAAGTGCGAGTAATAAGTTGAAGCTCGAGTTGATAAGTTTATAAATATCGGTAAAACGCAGTTAATTTCAATTCACATTTAAAAACGTTTTATGTAGTGTTTCGTTTTGAATTTTACATTAAAATAAAGCGCATAGAAACGAAAATATTATACCTACTTTATATATTTTAGAAATTGATAGTTCTGTATTTAAAAGTGTTCAAATTTCATCTATTTTTCCTGGTTTGTACGAAAATTTACGTGGCAACCATGACGTGGCAACGCGAGCCTGCGTTCAGTGTTGGCGTAGTTACGAAAACTTCATGTTGAAACAATGTTTGGAAAATATAGGCGAGGGGTTGTTGCATGCATGTATTTCTAGTTAATAAGTAATAGCATGGTTTCTCGTTTGGATTAACATGCACTCGTGAGTTTTTCAAAGACCTCAAAATTTAAATAGTACTCGTCCTTTGCATTCGTGCTATTTCAGTTGAGGTCTTTGAAAAACTCACTCGGCCATGTTATATCCAAATTGCACTCAAAACCATGCTATTACCTATACTTACATGCTGCATATGTACTCAACAAATTCCTGTGATATTTCTCATTAACGCGAGTAACATACAGAGATGCAGCGTAAAAACACAAGGGATTGTAAATTTGAAGTTTGTTCATTGCTCAAAATTCTCAAAATTGTGTAGACAAACGCAAACCAGTTTCAATGTCATGCACGTCCACTAAACTATATAATAGTAATCGACAATCCCAAGAGGCAAGAGCATCCATTATCTAGTTGAAATTTCGACATTTACCACTCCATCTGCCTTCTAGAGTATTCCGTTTTCCAAAAGTACTAGAAATACATACATGCAACAACCCCTCGCCTATATTACATACATAGACACATACATAATTTTTTGTGTTCCTCAAAAAGGCTTTTCAACACTAATTTGCATGGTTCCATGGAATATAGTGATTAAAAAACAAAGTTAAGATTACATATATAAAAATTTACTAGGAAAAATCTTCTATTATTAAAATAGTCCATTACTAAGAATACAGTCTGTCTAACAAGTCTTTCTTTAATTTATTCTTAAAACTTCTCAAAGATGGCATTTGTTTAGTGTTATTGTCCAGATCATTCCATAGTTTTGCCCCTCTATAATGAAATGTTCTCTGGCCAGTGGTGGTATTATAAATCGGTATTTGGAGGAGCTCTCGGTTACGAGCGTTACATTCATGTATATTTGATCGTTTACTAAATTTATTTTACAAGTAAGGTGGGGCTAGATTGTTAATACACTTGTACATCAAAACTGTATCTCTAAAAAGTGAGTGTTCCTTAACTGGAAGCCAATTCAGTTCTTGCAGTTTTGGTGAGATATGATCGAACTTCTTGCTGTTTGTCATGATCCTAGACGCGAAATTTTGTAGCAGTTGCAGCTTGTTAATATTTTTGGCCGAAGTGTTCGACCAAGCAGAGGAGCAATAAAGAAGTTTATTCATTACCAATGCTGATACCAAGGGGGATATAGTTTCTTTATCAAAACATTTGCTAACTCGGTTGATCTGTGACAATTTGGACATGAAAGAGGGGACTAATTCGGTGATATGGCAATCGTATGACATGTTGATGTCCCTTATTATTCCTAAATCCTTGGCTGAAGAAACTGGCCTGATAGTTTCGCCTAGGCACATATCTGTAGGGAGATTTTGTAACTGTTGTCGCGATTCGATAAGTAAATACTTGGTTTTCTCCGGGTTAATAAGTAGATGAAGTTCAGAGCAGCACTTTGCTATACTCGGCTGAGATCTTACTGAAGGTACTCTTTTGTGTCAGTCGCGTCTTTAACACGAAATGACAAGGACATCTTTGAATCATCAACATACGAATTAAGGGAGCTGTGATGTGGGGCCAGTGGTAACTCGTTTACATAGATGCTAAACAAGAGTAGAGATAAAATAGCACCCTTTGGAACCCCGTGAGTGATGTCAAGAGATGACGAAACAGACGTTCCAATACGGACAAATTGTGATGTGCCCGTTAAGTAGCTTTCGAACCACTTCACTACCTCAGGAGATGCGCCAATGTGTCTTAGCTTGTTAAGCAATGTTGGGTGATATACGCTATCAAATGCCTTTGATAAATCTAATAGTATAAGTGCAGTTACAGATTTCTGGTCCTTAGCTTCCAATATGATATCATCATCCAAAACGTTCCAAGTTTCCGAGGAATGATATCTTCTGTTATACCGTTTTGATGCGATGTCAGACATTCATTATGGAACAAAAATGTTGTAAATTGGCGTAAAACGACCTTCTCGCAAATTTTTGACACAACTATAAGTAAGGAAAGGGGACGATATTCGTAATTACGCCAACACTGAACGCAAGTTCGCGTTGCCACGTGATGTTAGTCATGTTAGTTTTTTTAATTTTTTGTACAAACTTGCAAAAAAAAGATGAAATTTGAACACTTTTAAATACAGAAGTGAACTATCAATTTCTAAAATATCTAAAGTTGGTATATTATTTTGGTTTCTATGGGCTTTATTTTATGTAAAATTCAAGACAAAACTCTACGTAAAACGTTTTTAAATGTGAATTGAAATTAACTGCTTTTTGCCGATATTTATAAACTCCTCAACTGGAGCTTCAACTTATTACTCGCACTTTGAAATGAAATAAAGTTAATTCGTACAGGACGCTAATGAAAATAATTTGGTTTCCTTTTTATCATGAACTTATACAAATTGAGGCTGTTCGTTTGCTGCGTTCCAATATGGTTCACTTTCGTAGTGCATGTCGTGGAACTGAAATATTTTTACAGGAACTAACACTTTTGAACACGCTGAGTCCAAATCCTAAAAGTTCCCGCTCCGTAGACCTTGCGTTTTCTTACAAACTGCTATTTTATCTTCACTAATTTTACGACAAATTTTTTCTTTGTTCAAGGACACGGATGGATGATGACACACGATTATGTCATTCAAAAGGAGTTTGTCGGTTAACCGAGTCAAATCCGGGTCCGAGTCAAATCCGAGCCCGAGTCAAATGTCCGAGTCATAGTTCGATGGTTTTGCAGTTCAATGACTTAGTACCCTAAGCCTAACCATAATCCCACTCCTAAGATACCCTAACCCTATTCAACTGTGAATTTTATTCAATTTCGGAGTTTGTCGGTTACTGACCGACTCAAATCCGACTTCGAGTCAAATGTCCGATCACTGTTTAACTGTCTTTGTCTGGAAAATGACTTAGTACCCTAACCCTAAACCTACTCCTACCCTATTCGACTGTGAATTTTTTTCACTTTTGTCTTTTTTTTATGTGATTCGGGCGTTTGACTCGGGCTCGGGACTGACTCGGACTCGGATTTGACTCGGTAAATGGATTTACTCCACTCAATTAGGACCAATTTCTATTAACCATTCTTCCTTTTAACAAGAGATCGTTTCGCTCGAATCATTTTGAGTTATGTAATCTTATGCATGTTGGACGTAAACAACATATCTTGTTTACAACTTTGGAAAGGTACAGATAACGCTATCTAACATCCTCAGTTCCAGCGATATCTCTACAAAATCACAAGGACGACATTGGTAAATCTTTTGGATATGTCACATATATGGCTATGAAGACTTACGACAGGATCTATCTCAAATAACCTTAAACTAGAAGAATAAATCAACACATTAAAGAGAAAGAACAATACGAAACTGATACAATCTGCCCTGTAAACTTACGACGAAGTGGAGGAACGTGTGTATGGGCTGTTAATTCGGTGATTTCAACGTATATGGAAGCCCTTTTCCCAATTGCATTCGCTTATCACACATGCAGAATAACACCAACTGATATACTAGTTCAAATGCAGTGATAAGTTACAGTACTATAGTATATACCTCTTGAATTGCGTCTCAGAAACTGTGTTGGAAATTTAAATGCTGACCCGTTATGTAAGATTACCGTTTTACGTCGTTGTATAAACATTTTGATCGCATGTAAAGAATTATTTCTCAGCCCAGAGACATGGCATTAACGTCCTTGTGATTTTACAGAGATAGAGCCAGAACTGAGGATTTTAGAAAGCGATATCGGCGCCTTCCCAAAGTTGTAGACTTGTTGTAGACAACATTTGTTGGTTACGTCTAACGCGCTTGAAATTACATAATTCAAAATGTTCTGAGCAAAACGGTCTTTTGTTAAATGTAAAGACTGGTTCATAGGAATTAGTCATTTTGAGCTATGCGTTCGTGTATCATCATCCATCCGTGTCGTTGAACAAAGAAAACAATTGTCGTGAAATTAGTGAAAATAAAATAGCAGTTTGTGAAAAAAAGCAAGGTCTACGGAGCGGGAACTTTTCGGATTTGAACTCAGCGTGTTCCACAGTGTTAGTTTCCGTAAAAATATTTTAGTTCCAAGACATGCACTACAAAAATCGTTTTCTAGGCACTTTTTGACGTCACACCAAACGGCCTAAAACGTTAATTTAACTAAGAAACTTTCGCAAGCAATGCATATGAAAGACTTGAACATCAAGTCTATCATTAATACAAAAGTCATACATAAACAATTGAAACAAAATAGCCCTATACTTTAGGATTTCTCATATACTATATCAATTCTTATAAATGTTTACGTTTCAAAATTGCAAAAAGGTTTTACAATTTGTTATGTGAAACGATTTTCCAAGCTTTCTTACATGTATTTTTTTATGTTTTTTTGCCTTCTTCACTCCTCATGGCAAACAGCCATATTTTGATATCAGTGAGATGACCACCCACCGAAACACGCACAGTGATCCACGCCCGCGATCATTGATGAACTTTAGACTTCGCCAATGCTGTCGTTTCCCCGGGTGTAAATAGCCGGGCGGAATTAGTACCCTCGTCCCAGGCTTACGGCCAGAACGCCGGTCCGCGCCGTTGGCTCGGGAATTTATCACAGCTTGAAAGAGCATCGCAAAATTAGTAATATTCCGAACTTTCGTTGCGAAATGTTGTAAAATGCGTATAATATAGCCCTGCGAAGTTTGCCGTTTTTCAGTCATTTTGTATTACTCACGGGAAATTGATACTTTTTTCAGAAAGCTAGCGGTATCAATTTCCCGTGCGTATAATATACAAAATGACTGAAAAACGGCAAACTTTGCAGGGCTATATTATCCGCATTTTACAACATTTTGCAATGAAACTTCGGAATATTACTAATTTTGTGATGCTCTTTCAAGCTGTGATGAATTTTGTCTAGACTTGTCTAGATCAAAATTTTGTTCATTAGGGAATAGGCCCATTTGAATTACATATTTCTATTAAAGTCTCATGTCATTATTAAAGTCTCATGTCTCACTTCAATGCAACCTTCTGAGACCAGCTTCTATACTAAAGCGATAAGTCCGGGATTTTTAAATGAAAACGAATGCCTAAAAAATTTCATACAACAAGGGTCTACAACCAACGTGTGCATAGTTTCATTGTTTATGATAAGAAAATGTGTCCCAGCTATAGGCTTAAAAGCCAATAGCTGGGACACATTTTCTCATCATAAACAATGAAACTATGCACACGTTGGTTGTAGACCCTTGTTGTATGAAATTTTTTAGTCATTCATTTTCATTAGTTTTCTTCTGATATCATTATATTCAATTTAATATAATTATTCGTTTCTTTTTTAGTAAGCAAATGGCGAAAAATCCATCACAAGGAAATCCAAAACCAAGAAGGAACATCTGTACCTGCAGGTAATATTCGTAGTGATCGTTAGCTCAAGCTAACCCTTAATTTTAATCTGCTAGCCTTTAACTTGTTTTAATTCTTGATTGAGTCGGTTTTCTTTCATGTACGTAGATGATTATTTTTAATAATCACTTTGAATATTGCTTGCATGAGTATTGCTTTCATGCATTTTGATTTCTTGAGATCCTTTATGAAAATCATGTATCATGAAAGTTTCCTGCCAGCCTGCCTAGCGACCTCTAGAAATGTAATAACAGCTTAGACTTAGTCACGGACGAATGGCGAAGTTCCATAACTTAGCTACTTTAACCACTCGGTGAGGAGGATTCAGATATTACCTTATATGTCCTCGTGCTCGGAAAATAGTGTGGGAATTTAAAGAGACAATAATTAAAATTGGTTAATTGCATGAGTGTCATGCGGATGGAGAGTAGACGAAAAATCAATGAAGAGTGAAAACAAAAGGACGTATTTCCATAATATTCAATTTTATTTATTTATATGTATGCAAACACGTAACTTTCGTACACCACAAACTGTCAAGCTGGCAATCTAAGAAGATCTCTAGTGCAAGTGTTGGTGACTATTCAAGTATTCATAACAAGTTAAGTATATGTGTATTTACAAATTGTTTCAAGGGACTGATTAGCACTTTAGTATCATATACAGCACATTTAATAAGCATTATTAAAGTCTCATGTCTCACTTCAATGCAACCTTCTGAGACCAGCTTCTATTAATGCGATAAGTCCGGGATTGGAAGTCTATAGCTGGGACACATTTTCTCATCATAAACAATGAAACGATGCACACGTTCGTTGTAGACCCTTGTTGTATCAAATTTTTAGTCATTCGTTTTCATTAGTTTTCTTCTGATATCATTATTCAATATAATATAATTATAATTCCCAGCACAAGGAAATCCCAACTAAGAAGGAACATCTGTACCTGAAGGCAGTGATCGTTACCTCAAGCTAACCCTTAATTTTAACCTGCTAGCCTTTAACTTGTTTTAATTCTTGATTGAATCGGTTTTCTTTCATGTACACTTTGAGTATTAATTAGCTGAAAAGATGAAGGAAAATTCAGAAAATATGTGGTTCAAAGAAGACGACACAGGCAAAACTTTGTTGGAAAACCTCCTCAATCAAGATATAAATACGATATACACTTCGAAAGTCGGAAAGAGAAAATCCCTCCTTCTCGGTGTTTATCCTATACTTAATGTATTATTTAAAACAGGTTAATTATTTGTCGAAAATTTCAAAAAAAGAAGCTCTAGCCTATATGAAAAAGAAAAAGTTAGAGTACAGTATAAATTAGATAGGATTTAGTTTAAAGTTTGAAAATAAACATGTATAAATCTCTCATAAATTATGTTTCACTTTCTGTGGACAAAACCTTCCAGTGAACTAACTAATTGTCTTCACAAACGTTTGTTATCACAAACGTTCACAGTATGGGTGCACATATTTCATGCTGATATATAAGTGATATCATAATGTAATTATCACAACCACACATAATTAAAGTAACACAGTCGTGAGAAAATGCCTATTTAACATGGCCAGAAATGACGGACATTGTGCAAGCGTACCAGTCGGTCAGAGGCTTTTCCGTTTATCCACAAGAATTCCTAATTATCCTTTTACGACCTATCAAAGCATCCGGAATTTCAAATATTCGCGTGGGTGTTGTTTATAAAGCAAATCATGAAGTATGCACTCAAGTTGTGGCCTTTGGTTTACCAGGCTCAGGGTGTAGCTAAGCAATGACTACGGGAACGAAAAGAGAAGCTTTCGACGAGTATTTTGGTACCAAACATGTAGCAAGGCAATCAATATATATAGTTTGGCAAGCGAATGGAATATCACTTTTCGACCGCGAAGTAATATTGTAATATGCATATTAACGCACCGGCTTGGGAATTTCAAAACAAAAAAGCAGAGCTTTTATCGGGTGTAACAAAATAATATACGGCGGAAGGCAAGGCTATACTATTCGTCAAAATAAAATGATTTCAACAAATTTCGATAATTGAATATATTACGAGATATAGCCTTTTGAGCGAGAAACCTTTATAGATTCCTATGTAAAGTGAGGTAAAATGTTGTAATATTCAATCGCAAAAAGCAGAGCGAGTATGCAAAGAAATGAGAACTTTTTTTCTTAATGTGTTACTATACCACCGATACTTATACAGATAATAAACATAGGGCATTGCGCAGCCATTGTTGCGTGGGTGCTCGTGGTAACGTGAAACCTGAGAAATGAAAATGTCCGTGATTTCTGGCCATGGAGGGCCTTTTGCTGCATCTTTGTCAAACAATTTGCATTCTGCAATAACTATAAGGAAATGATTCTGTAAGACGTCAAATTTTAATTGCCGTTTCATCGTTTCGCTCAGCTTTCTGTAGAGATTTTTAGCAGTGTCATTCTGGCAACCTCATAATTCACTGATTTTTATTCTATTTTGCTCTTAATGAAACATAATTTTGGAATAAACCACCATTGATGCAACAACCACGTTGACAGAAACGCGAAAATTAATGTTACACGTACGGTAAGACAAAGAACACAAAACTTCGAAAATAGATAGCTAACTTTCGAACAAATCTGGGTCGGGTTTCTAAAATAAGCTTAATAGTCACCATAAAAGTGGCTAAAATTTAAAGATAATTATTTACAAACCTAAATGGATTGGTCGGTTTTTAACGACCCAGTCTCTGAACTATTTTTCCATCCTGGTATTATCTCTAGCTATCGCTACAATTTGGAAATGACTCTGAAATCCCAGTTTTTTTTAAGAAATGATGGAATGCGAAAGAAAACCACGAATAATTCTTCAGGGCGGTATGTATACTGGTTTGGAATGTGGTGATCCAGAAGAGTTCATGGACGCGCTGAAAGGAGCTACGAGGAATGGATATGACGTTCTGAGAGTAAGATACTGTAACCCTTATAGAGTAATTAATTTTTGCTGGAGTAAATTTCCTGTAAATTTATTTATCTTGGCAGTGTAATTTAATATGTGAGCAAGCGATACCTAAACTGCAGAAATTTACCATTAGCACCTTCAGGATGTTAAAGTATACTCTAGCTACATATTCTGGGGGGTGTTTAGATATTCTTGCCCGACAAAATGGCGTGCTTGCCAATCAATCCGTTATGGAATTCGTCAACTTTTCTACCTTTACTTCTTCAGGTGACTTCAGCTGCTTTGCCCGATATACAGCTCAATACTAGGCAACATTGCCTCTAGTATCATGCCTTGGGAAGGTTAGAGAACAGTGTTGGAAACGGGTTTTTTTACAAAAAGAAAATTGACTTCCATTGCACACGTTGAAGTGTAAACGAAATTTCCTATCTTTAGTATATCTTTACGTGAAGATCTTTCAGTTTTGCTTTCCAGTAGGGACGCCTATGCGACAACATGCATATTATGGCTTTGCTAAAGAAACGAGCGCAATTAAGTATATGCGCCACTTTCTGATAATTCTAGTTAACAATGACAAGTATTTTGAAGAGCAGATTTTTGAAAATCTTCAACCTTTCTCAGCTACCGCGTTATTTTGCAGGTAGCCTATATAAACGTTTCAGTACATCAATACATTTTAACATATATATATATATATATATATATATATATATATATATATATATATATATATATATATATATATATATATATATATATATATATATATATATAAATACGGCCTGGTCATGCATTTATACAATTCTCATAATTCAAATGCATTTTTCTCTTTTCAAGTGAATCATTGAGAAAAGTATTGAGCCTTCATGTTAAAAGTAAATTTTTAATAAAATAAAACCACAAGATGTTCTGCATGATAACAATGATGTTATTAAAATATTGAACAAAATTTCGTTGGAGAAATGTTAAACTCAACTACGTCTTTTATTCCTCTTTGAATCACTTATAGGACAATGGTACAGCAGTTGATGCCGTGGAAAAAGCTATTCTTATTTTGGAGGAAAATGGGAGTTTTAACGCAGGTCGTGGATCATATAAAACTGATAAAGGGGATGTGGAATGTGATGCAATGATTATGGATGGGCACAAACTGGACGCAGGTAGTTTAATATATTATTTAAAACAAGTTATTTGTCGAAAATTTCGAAAAGAAGCTGCAGCCTATATGAAAAAGAAAAAGTTAGAGTACAGTATAAATTAGATAGGATTTAGTTTAAAGTTTGAAAATAAAGATATGTATAAATCTGTCATAAACTATGTTTCGCTTTCTGCAGACAGAAACTTCCAGTGAACAAACTAATTGTTTTCCAGGAATATCGAAAACATTCACAGTATGGGTGCACATATATCATGCTGATATATGAGTGATATCATAGTGTAATTATCACAAACACCTAGTTACAATTATCGACACAGTCGTGAGAAAATGCCTATCTTAAGTGGACGCATGCAGATAGTTTAATTTCATGTGGAAATTTCAATTATGATTTTTCATTCTTTCAACATCAGGCATTTCAAATTTGGAAACACAATCCATGTAGTAACATGGAAATATATACTTTTCCATAGCAAAATTACGCAAAATAAAAAAGACTATAGACACTGTTCAGAATCATGGAGTTGTCCAAATCTATAGAGGATAATATTATATGGTTCTCTTTTATAAAGTGCCCTTTTTTGTGATGATGTACATGCTAATGTTGTTGTAAATACTAAATTAACATCAAAGGTACCCTCAGGGACGTCGCTATAGGGGGGGGGGTAACACCCCCCCCCCCCCC
>CACRXK020003023.1:0-14721 GCA_902702795.2 Paramuricea clavata | reverse complement strand
CAATAATTCAAACGTTGGTCAAAGTTGGTCAAAATGGAACTGATATTTGCCCAAAGTTGGTCAAAATGGAACTGATATTTGCTTGGGATATAAGATGGTCGAAGATGTTAAGCATTGCTTATATTGGTCGAAAAATTTTGAACATGCTTATACGACCCCCAATGTTGATGTCTTCGCGACGTCCCTGGGTACCCTTTTTGTTTGGAAATTTCCAAGGTTTTTAAGAAAATTTGGTCAAAAACGTGCAATTTCGGCATGATACGACGGGAGAATTTCTGACCCCCCCCCCCATCGCCAACATTTCCGGGAAAATGTTTTTAGGTGCCTCTTCAAACCCTAAAGTGCCCCTAGAAGCCGGTGCCCCTTCTCCCCCCCCCTCCCCAATCTTTTGATGCTTCCTATACGCCCCTTTTTCCTTTCTTTCTATTCATTTGTTCTTTCAAACTATGTAACCGTTTTTGTAATATTAATTATATAAACCATTATTTTGTCCCCGAGCCGACGGCGCGAAGCGCCGTGCGAGGGTATTAATTCCACCCCTGCTATTTACACTCGGGGAAACGAAAGCATTAGCGAAGTCTAAAGTTCATCAATCATCGCGGGCGCTGACCAACGAGCGACGATCTTGAGTGGGTGGTCATTTTCACTTATCTCAAAAATATGGCAAGCAAGATTTCAATTTTAAAAGACATATATTTGGAAAATCGTTTCATATACAACAAGCATGAAGCCATTTTGTTTGAAGAAATGAGATCTCACTCGATTGCACAAGAGTAAAAACTTCGGAGGCCTTTCGAAAGCCATAGAAACCCTGGCACGACTACACAAGAGAAGCTGAAAAACCTATTGGATACGTATGCAGAGGTTTTGAAGACAAACTGGGAACTTTCAAATCTGCCAAAGCAAGGATAACCCTCAAAGAAGGTAGTCAACCACAGTTTCGCAAAGCTCGTCAGGTCCCATATTCCTTACGACCGAAAGTGGAGGAAGAACTGAAGAGACTTCAGAGCGAAGGTATTTTGTCGAAAGTAGAGTGGAGTGATTGGGCGACACCGATTGTACCAGTGCCGAAACAAGATGGTTCAGTCCGTATTTGTGGTGACTTCAAAGGTACTATTAACCCAACACTACAAGCAGAACAGTATCCTCTGCCTCGAATCGAAGATATCTTTGCCCATTTAGCTGGTGGGAAAAAGTTTTCCAAGATCGACCTCCGCCAAGCTTACCATCAGATTGAGCTGGAGGAAGAATCCAAGAAGTACCTTACAATTAATACGTCCATGGGCTTGTTTCAATACAATCGATTGGTGTTTGGTATTACCTCAGCTCCCGCCATTTGGCAGCGTACCATGGATCAGATTCTGGAAGGAACTTCTGGTATTAGTTGTATCCTAGATGATATGATTGTGACGGGTAAAAGCGACGCAGAGCATATGGCTAACCTGGAGGAGGTCCTTCGACGGCTGCACCACCATGGGTTAAGAGCCAATAAATCGAAGTGTGAGTTCTTCAAAGAAAAGATCACGTTCTGTGGCCACGACATTAATAGTGAAGGCCTGCACAAGACCACCGACAAGACAGCTGCAATGGTGAATGCCCCTCGCCCCCAGAGTGTTGCAGAGGTACGCTCCTTCCTGGGATTGGTGAATTATTACCACAAATTCCTGCCAAACCTTGCTACAATCCTGCATCCTTTGAACCAAATGCTGGAAAGTAACTACCAATGGAACTGGACAGATCAATGCGAAGAAGCCTTTTGCAAAGTTAAAGCAATGATTGTTTCAGATCTGGTGCTTACACATTATGATCCTAACCTTCCCTTACAACTGGCTTGTGATGCTTCACCTGTAGGAATTGGAGCGGTACTGTCCCATGTCATGACAGACGGCACAGAGCGCCCGATAGCGTTTGCATCGAGATCCCTGTCGAAGGCGGAGCGCAACTACGCACAGATAGATAAAGAAGCACTGGCTACAGTGTGGGGAGTCAAGAAATTCCACAATTACCTTTTCGGTAGGAACTTTACCTTACTGACTGATCATGAGCCTCTCACTTCAATCTTTCATCCCAGCAAAAGCCTTCCTGTTGTCACTGCTGCTAGATTACAACGCTACGCTTTGTTCTTGGCGGGTTTTGACTATACAATTAGATACAAGAACACTAAGTTACACGGGAATGCGGATGGTTTGTCTCGATTACCCTTGCATAGTGAGACAACAGAAGAAGAGCCAGATCCAGTGGGCCTCTTCTATGCCACGCAGTTTGAGCCTTTGCCAGTCACAGCAGAACAGGTCAAACGAGAAACACAGAGAGATCCTCTATTGGTGAAGGTCCATGAGTTGGTTATGAAAGGATGGTCCACTCCACAAGATGAAGCGATTAAACCGTTTTACCAGCGGAAAGACGAACTGACAGTTCATTGTGGTGTCCTAATGCTTGGACACAGAGCAGTCATTCCTGCAAAGTTGCGTAATCAAGTGTTAACCGAGCTTCACGAAGGTCACCTCGGTATTGTTAAAATGAAGTCTCTGGCGCGAAGTTACATCTGGTGGCCCAAAATTGATAAGGACATTGAGCACCTAGCCAAGAGCTGCCCTGGTTGTCAACTTCAACAGAATGAAGCCGGCAAAGTACCACTACACCCTTGGGAATGGCCAACCACACCTTGGCAGAGAATCCATTTAGATTTTGCTGGGCCGTTCCTAGGACGAATGTTCCTTATCATTGTAGATGCACACTCGAAGTGGCCTGAAGTGGAAATAATGCCATCCACCACATCGACGCAGACCATTGACCGACTCCGAACTATTTTTGCCCGATATGGAGTGCCAGCACAGGTGGTGACCGACAATGGGCCACAATTTACATCCGCAGAGTTCCAACTATTTTTGAAGACTAATGGTATCAAGCATATTACCACGGCCCCATTCCACCCTGCAACCAACGGTCAAGCGGAACGTTTTGTTCAGAGTTTCAAACATGCTATGAAATGCGAGAAACAAAGTGCATCCCAGCTGAAAACCAATATGGCAAAGTTCCTTTTGGCTTACCGGAATACCCCGCATTCGACGACTGGAGAATCACCGTCCGTGTTGTTTTTGGGCAGACCGCTACGGACTCGCCTCGATTTGGTGAAACCTGATTTACAAAGGAAAGTGATGAACAGGCAAATCGATCAAGCGGGGAGGAAAGGACATTCCCCCACACGTCAGTTATCCATTGGTCAGACTGTCATGGCACGTAAGTACAGTGGGAAAGACAAGTGGCTACCAGGCATAGTTCGAGCTCAAACGGGACCCCTTTCGTACGAGATAAAAGTTGGTCCAAATCGAATTTGGCGACGTCACATCGACCAGCTTCGAGCCTCGAGTGTGAAAGTAAATGACCAGAGTGATGATACGGCTGAACCTCATCCAGAGCTCGGAGAGACTGGCCAGAATATTGCACCAGCAGAAGAAATTGTCGCAGAGCCGGATATCGAACTAGCCACGAATCCACCAGTAGTGCAACAACAAGAAGCCGGTAGGGCTACAACAGGATCTGAACAACGCTACCCAACTAGATCACACCAACCACCCGAGAGGTGGGGTCTTGACTGTTTGATCCAAAAACTGTTTAAGAAAACGACATAGAGAACTGCTTTATTACTTACTGTTATGGTTAGCATAATTGTTCGAACACGATAGTGAACTCATGAACAATATTTTATGATACATTCCTTAAGAGGAGAGATGGTGTTAGATATATAGATATAGATGGACAGCGGTCATGCGCACGGACATGCGCATTAGATATGTAGATCGGCCATGCTTATGTATTATTCATATTTTGTTAAAAGTATAATCTAAATACACGACAGGTAGAGAAGTGAGAGAACTTAAAGCGTAGATACTGTACCATGCATTAAACTAACCTGAAGTTCAGGCCCTAATTCAAAATGGGTGTAGATAAAAGGCGGACGGACGGCGGGCGGCGGACCGCGGAGCATTTTATAAACACACGATTACTACGGCAACTAATTATAATATACCTTAAATTAAAGTATACCAGCCTTAGATGTGTGTAATGAATACGTTTTCACCCGTTCGAATTTTTAGCAATGGAATTTTTTAATCAGCATTTAAATGATTCAGTACGTATTTATGATAGGCTATACGTCGTCGTTCACGGAAAACTTTTGGAAATATTGTAAAAAAGCGCCTCAGTTTTGGAGCTTCTGTTAGGCAGAATTAAATGACATTCACTTGCTGACATTTTCGTACTTTAAATAGTGCTGACTTGTTGTTTTGTAATGAAAATAATCCTCGTTTGAATTATAAACCTAAGAGGTTCACATGTAGAAATGGCCGATTTGCATGCGACAACTATTTTATATATGGATTTTAGAAATATTATGTATTAGAGGC
The DNA here is from genome assembly GCA_902702795.2 of Paramuricea clavata. NCBI lineage: Eukaryota > Metazoa > Cnidaria > Anthozoa > Malacalcyonacea > Plexauridae > Paramuricea > Paramuricea clavata. The sequence continues at coordinate 10,315 of CACRXK020003023.1, read as the reverse complement.
GGATCATTTGATGGGGTGGATTTTCATTGAGCCCAATAATTTTTTAAACCTCCTAATGCTGCTCGATATTTTTCTGTCATTCAAGGCTCTTGAACGATTGTTTTATTTTCGTAGGCACATATAGGTAGCAGGTATTGAGTATAGGCTATGGATCGTGATTTAAGAGAATTTTTATAAACTGGTTTGGACATGCAAACTTTCACAATTGTATGTATTTACAATTTTATATTTGTCATATCTATAACTGTATTGAGTTATTGATATTTTACTGACATATTTATGTAAATATAATATAATATATTATAATATCTACTATGGAAATGTCACACAGTAATCAGTGTAAAAGCTGTTTGAAAAATGTATGTTTATTTTTATTTTATTTAACAACTTTAATTTGGCACATAAAAAACTGAATATTTACATAACTTAAACGGACAATTACATTGTACAAGAAGACGAGGAAAGTGCCAAAAGTGGCGAAACACAAACGAGACTATGTCCCATGCAAGGTGCTCACCACTAGACAACAAACAAAGACAAGAAACAAAGACAAGGAAGATTAAATGAAAAGACTAAGAGAATGAAAAGGCAGAAAGAATGAAAAGACAAAGAGAGAAATGTTAGATATTTTTTATTGAGTCGTGATAAGTGAGTGTGAACTAGGTAAGTCAGGAGTGTAGGAAGTACTAGTGAGGTGGATGTAAGTCTTGCGCAAGTATGACTTAAAAGAGGAGACAGTGACATAACAATACGAAGGAGCAGACGTACAAACATAGTTCCACAGTTTAACAATTCTAACACATTACGAACTTTGAAATGTACTTGTTTTGCATGCTTGTGTTCCTAGAAGACCAGAAGTGGCCGCGCGTGTCCTTCCCGTTGTAACTTCAACATACTGCGATATGTCAAAATCTGTGAGACCGTACATGCATTTATAGAAAAATATCAAGTCCTTCTGTTCTCTGTCGTATACAAGCGGGATTAAATTAAGTTGCATTAAGCGCTGTTTGTAACTTAGTTCTCCGCGTTTCTTCTTTAGTATCCACAGTGGTGCTCTTCTTTGGACTCCTTCGATTTTCTTTGATAAGTGGCTGTTGTTAGGAGGGCACCATACCTCGCTTCCATAAACAAGTTGAGATTTAACTAGCGTTAGATATAAGGTCCGTCTGACCTGGGTGTGGTTAATGTCAAAGCATGAGCGTTTGAGGATACCAAGCATTTTATTTGCCTTGGCCACCATCATGAGTATGTGTGGGCCCCATTTCAAATTGCTGGTCACGAGCATACCAAGATCTTTCTCGACTTGACAAGGAGACAATTCATTACCATATATGCGATATGGAAATCGCGTTGGGTGTTGCTTTCTTGATATTGTCAGCACTTTGCACTTTTCAGTGTTAAATCGCATTTTTGAATCAGTGCTCCACTTTTCCAGTTTGGCAAGGTCGTCTTGTAGGAACTGGCAATCTTCTACCGATTTTATTTCCTGTATAACTTTGAATCATCTGCATAAGGTGCTGAGTTCGTACTGGGTGAAACGTTATCGGGAAGATCATTTATGAATATGGCAAAGAGCAACGGTCCCAGAATGCTGCCTTGCGGTACACCTGATGTTACTGAAGACCATGCAGAGGCTGCACCATCAATGACAACTCACTGCCATCTATCGTTCAAGTAGTTTTCGAACCATCGTAAAAGCGTTCCGTTTATGCCATGCATTTGTAGTTTGTGAAGTAGGATGTCATGATCTACAGAGTCGAACGCTTTCGAGAAATCTGTGTGCAGATTATATATGTGTGCAGCGTAAATATTTTGCATTATATCATGTAATATATGAACAACGAGAGCGAGTGTTTCACTGGGATATCCAAACACGAGAAAACAATGCATTTCGAGTGTTTGGATATCCCGGTGAGACACGAGCTCGAGTTGTTTATATGGCTTCTCAAATGAATCGAGACGTAACAGAATGTTTTCGTTTGCTGATTTGAATAGAATTCTTAACCAAGCATAACGTAATTAGGAATTCTATTCAAGTAATTTTGCATGCGTAATTAAGATATTTGATGAAAACACTAGTGACTTTCATCAAGTATCCAAATGGCATCTTGTGATCAAATAGGTGATTATCATTGGCTGAATTGCTCATGAATTATTAATGAATTTGAGAAATGTATTTGAAGGCATAAGGAAGGTTATAATTTCATTTTACATTTATATACAGTGGAATAGTAATGTGTAAGCACTCACATGAATGGACCTTGGCTACGTGTTAGCCTTTTAGTAAGTAAAACGGGGATTAATTTCATTATAAAAGAACAAGTCAGCACGATTTAAAGTATGAAAAGGATAGCAAGTGAATGTTTAATTCAATGGCGGTGTTAGGAGAGTTATATATATAGAAGCACCAAAACTAATGCGCTTTTTTCAATATTTCCAAACGTTTCACGCGAAAGACGGCGAATAGCCTCCTATCATACATATGTATTGAATGCTGATTAAATTAAATTCCATTGCTAAAAATTCAAACGTACGGATGAAAACATATTTACTTCACAGATCTAAGGCGGGTATACTTTAATTTAGGGTCTTATAATTAGTTGCGGTAGTAATCATGTGTTTATAAAATGCTCCACGGTCCGCCGTCAGCGGTCCGCTGTCCGCCTTTTATCCGTCCGCTTTTTATCTACACCCATTTTAAATAGGGCCTGACACAAAACCTGTCTAGATCGTGGGACGCCTACATGTTATTTTTAGATACAGCATGCAATATAATTGACAAGTGTTGTAGATTTCGTGACAAAAAAAAATATATTCTCATGGACATGTCCGCAGAGTGGGCATTTTGCTTTTTAATTAAACTTAAAAATTCAAGGTAGTTTTATATAATTAAGTGTCAGTTTCTCTATTTAACCGAACAGCAAACAAAGATTTAATTAGTCAGTTTTGTGCACGGCTTGACTACCAAGCTTTCTTGAGGTCTCAACTTGCTGGACGCGGATACACTCAAACGGGCTAACAACAGCAACAATGAAATTCTCTCGTACCACGAAGAAGGCGATGTAGCTCAGAAAACAACGCCGGTAGGATCTGATATTAAAAATAAGAACAAGAAGCTTTCGAATACATGAATAGTTTGGCTGTTCTTTCAGCGTCGTGTAGTGTGTTCTAAATTCGTCAAAGATTTTGATAAAGCCCTTTCAAAATACTGTTTGTTTGATTTATTTTCTGCCATAAAGCATAAAAGAAAAGAAATTCGAAGAAATCGATAATGGAATTTGTTAAATTACGTGCGTTTGACCTTTATATTAATTGTCGCCTTGAGCCCTTGACCGAGCTATTTTTAAAACTGTTGTTTATGTGTAGTTGTAACCAATCAAAATCTTTCATGACGCTGATCAACCAATCAGATTTCCCGTCCACCAGATGGACGGGAATCCCACAGTTTAGACAGGTTTTGTGTCAGGCCCTATTCCGTGATTAGGGCGTGAACTTCGGGTTATCATTAAACATACTCTTAATAAACCTATTGTTATCATATTATATTATTAGAATCTAGTTTCCGTGAAATTGCTTTTTTAAGACACGTGAAACGTGACCCATACCCCCCTTTCCCACCCTCAATAGTATGATCTACTTCTAAGAACATAACGTTTAGGTGTTTTTGTTATCTTTTTAAAGATTTCTCATACAAGTACTCTTATCTATCATTTGGCGATAACGTTGCCATTTTCTACAGCTTCATTAGAATATATTTCTCAGTATAAAACGTATATAATCCTTTCTTGCTTCGGGAGTCACTCGTGCTAGTCACACGTTTCGTCTAATTGTGAAAACAGTTACGCTTGAGTTTTGGTGTTTCTCCTTCTGTAGGTGGTGGTGTAAGGAAATTAGGTTTAGAAGTAGTAGACACTGGTAGAACTAGTGGTGTCTCAACAGGTTCATTGGGTACTGCATACTCTGCATGGTGGCGTAGTTTGACCGGGGACTTCAACCTTTTCGTGAGTGGAATGATGAGTTGGAAAATCCATCTTATTTTTGAAAGTCAGAAACCGATTTAGCTGATCAGAATAAAGCTTGCCTGTTTCCATTGCAGAAAGTTGTGGTGCTTCCATGATCTCTTTCATTCGCTGTTCGGCATCATACATTGTATTTACAACAGGTGGTTGATGGTAGGATTTGGCTTGTATATACGTGTAGATACTTTAGCATAATACATGATTCACCAGATTCTCCATGGGTTTAAAACGTATTACTACACGTTTCGAAAACGAAACCAGATTTGTTCTGCTACATATTTACAGATATTTCTTACGTCAGTATCTCCCAATTAAATTTTTAGGTGCAGTAACAGCAGCACGTTATATTCTTCACCCAGTTTCACTCGCCAGAAAAGTCATGGATGAATCGGACCATTGCACTTTGTGTGCAGATGGAGCATTGGAATTTGCAGTGAAACAAAACGTTCCCATTGAATTTGTGGAGGGCAGAGACTATCCCCCATGGGACGGCCCCAATCGTTTCAATGACAACCCAGGTGACACAGTAACAGCTATTGCCATGGATTGCAAGGGCAATTTGGCGTGCGCGGCATCGTCAGGTAACACTAATAGACGGATTTAGGACGCGGACGTCAAAGACGACGCGAAAATGGCGTCAAAATGGCGTGGCATATCCATACATAGGCAAAACACGCCATTTCCACGTCGTCTTTGACGTCCGCGTCCTTTATCTAAATCTGCCTAATAAAGCCCAGAAAACGCGAATAAGAGTTGACGAGAGTTGCCAGTAACGAATTTTCGTAGGGTCATTTCAAGCTAGAGCTTTAGATTCAGAAAATCAAGATTAGGTGCATGTGTGCATGTTCCAACTATGTTTTAACTTGACAGTATTAGGACAGCTAACCAAAATCATGTGTCTCATGTCAACTCTCGTGCACCCTCGCTTGATTCGGGATTATAATATTATTATCTCATTATGAAATGCTTGCTTCTGCTATGTCTATAGTAGATACACGCCTTGTAGAGAGAACATACGGCCAAAACACTAAAAACACTAAAAGTAAATTACGACAACGTTAATGCTATATTTGGATTTTTTAAGGTGGTATACCAGGTAAATCTAAAGGTCGTGTCGGTGATGTACCACAGATTGGCTGCGGAGGTTACGCAAATGAATGCGGAGCAGCAGCAGCATGTGGGCACGGAGAGTCGATAATAAAAATGACCGTGGCAAAAGAAGTGGTTTCTAACATGCAAAAACTGAATCAATCTGCTCAGGTTAGGTTAAAAAATTTCCCAATTAATTTATTTTCAATTCAGTCGGTTCAATTTAGCTTGCAGTTTTAGATAACTGCATGCCTGTACAAACACTTGAACAGGAGTGACCCTAAGAAGAAATTTAGAACTGCCCATTTCAACAAGGAGAGAATATCATGAGGCCGATCAGTTATGAATTACACAAATCCAGAATGGTCATTTCATGCATTTTCAGAATCAAATTTTGGGTTTGTTTGACCTTAAACCTCTGTATGAATAATTAATTATTATCAATATCATTATCAATATCAATAACATATAAAACTCTAAGAGTCACGTTTAGGAATGCCATTCTACGTTTATTTTATTAAGTTTCCCATTTTACATTTAGAACTGCCCATTTTCGAAAATAGGAGGCCTTTATAGGATGATCGCTGCACTTAGAATAATAATAGTGCAACTATCAGTAACGACTGAATCAGTGATCGGAATGTTCGTTAACATTTCATTGTTTTAGAAACCCAACCTATAACCATTCTGCATCAGATTCTTTATAGTCGCGCATTAGTTCGACTTATAAATTTTAATTTATGAAAATAAAAGTCTATAATTCTTGAGAAAAGTACGGCTGTATATAGACTTGAACATAAGTTTAACGTATTTCCTATCGCCTAATTCCATTCACATAGAAATGGTGTAAACACTGCTTTCGACCACTGAATTATAAGCACATTGTAAAATACCAATTTGGTTAGAAAACAGCCTTGTTAATAATTTCTTTTAAATTAATTAATGTTTCAATTTTATTAGTGTTGTATAATCTGAAATAGAATAATAACAACCCCTTCCTATTTATGATATTTTAATATTAGAAATACATGCATGCAGCAACCCCTCGCCTTTTTTAACAAATTATGTTATATATCAATGATGAGATAATCTAATTGTCGCGGGTGTTTTTCGCGGATCGCGGGTTTTCTCTAGAATCTAGAACGCATGTAGTTTTGGCTTTCAATAGGCTTCAATTCAATGTAAAATAAAAGGATACTGAAAACGCTTCGAAACTTTGTCGTGAAGCTATGTACTGTAGCTGGGTTAACTGAAAAATTGTTTTGCCGACAAATACTTTGCTCGAAATAAAGCAAAATAATTTGCTTTACAGGCGCAAGCTTTTACTTGAGTTAGACATTGGTCAAGCCACATTTGCTGTAGGTATGTAAAAGATTAGTACAAGCACACATAAAAACATACTGCGTTGCGTAAAAACATACTAGGGAGTTTACGATCTACGACCATAGATATACACTAGATAGCGCATCTCTTTTAGTAAAATTGAAGCCAACAATATTCCAGCGGTTACCCCCTTTTGTATAGATGGCGGCCATGTTGGTCGTTCCCACTTGCTAATAAACGCTTAAAAACAATAATTTTCATCATTTGAATATTTTAAAAACGAATTTGGAATAGGGTTAACTTAATGTTTAAGTTCCCTGTTTAAGAAATAGAAAACATACGAATCTTCTAATTTCATGGGAACGACCTGAGACTGCAATCACGGCTTCAATTTTTGAACTTCAGAATAATTAGATGCACTATCTAGTGTATATAAGATATCTATGTCTACGACGCGTCCGGCTCGACGACGCGCTTTCAAAACAAAGAAATTTGGTGTTTCCACAAACAATAGTATTATATGTTTTATCGCCATGCAAACCTGCAAAGAACTTAAACAAAAATTTGTCATGCAAGACAAAAACTGTCAATAATTCGTGGTCCAAGGAGTATTGTCAACCGCGTTGTCATTCTCAACACAACGTTAAACAAGCATTATTACGTCTTTCAGTCAACGTGAAAGCTTCATGCGAACCAAGAGGTGTTACTTAAAGTCAAAATTACAGCAAAAATTGCATCCCTTTAGCCGAACGTAGCAGTTTGTAAGGTTATTTGAAAAAGCGTCAAATAATTATTACAGTAGTCAAATTGCTTACCGCTCATTCTTGAGCTGAAATTTAGACCGCATCGTTGAGCCGGCCGCGTGAAAGATCGTAAACTCCCTACGGATATTGAGTTAAGAACGACTTAAAAATGTCAAGGTAGAATTATTAATAAAATCGATCGACAACACAAAGCTGGTACGGGATTGAATTTTACTTCTGATACGTTTACACTTACCCACGTAAATTTATTACCGCAATGCTTTCGATCCGTGAGACCGGATCTTCGTTTTAATAATATTATAATAACAATAATATAGCCTACAACACGAATAAGCCCGTATCTTCATCACTCATGATGATCGAAGACCGGGCTTACGGATCGAAAGCTTTGCAGTAAACAGTAAATTTACGTGGTGTTTCCACAAACAAAAGTATCATATGTTTATCATCATGCAAGCGTACAAATATTAATAAATAATAATAATAATAATATTTATTCAGGAAGCTCCTCTCACCGAAGTGTTTTTCAGGGAGGTCCTGTAATATATATCTATATTATACATGGTAAACTATACTATGCTTATTTAAAAACTATAAAATATTTACAAGTGGATTATATATAATTATACTTCATAGTTAGAAAAAAACTCAACTTAATTAGATAAATTGTTCACCTTAATTAGATAAATTGTTTTAGTTTGGATTTAAAGAGATTAAGATTAGTAGATTGTTTCAGTTCAATAGGTAATGAGTTCCATTCCGATACTGAGTGATAAGTGAATTGCTGTTTTCCCCAATTCGTACGTGGGCGTGGAAGGTAGTAGTTGTTGTTCTGGCGTGTTTTATGGCTATGTATACGGGAGATTATGGTAAGGTTAAAATCAAAGTCGACTAGACGGTTAAGACATTTAAAGACGGAGATACAACGGTGGTATTTTCGACGTAGATAAAGGGGTTTCCACTCTCGAGTTTCAAGGGCTTCGGTAGCGGAAGAATGGCGAGGAAGATCAAGGATAAGTCTCGCAGCGTTATGTTGCAGAACTTGAAGGTGGTTCATTAGAGTGGAGTTGTTTTTATCTCCCCACACGATATCACTGTAGTCCAATAGAGGGAGAACAAGACTATTGTAGAGGGTGAGTCTGGCTTGAATAGGGAGTAAGAATTTTATGCGGCGAATGAGACCAAGGCGTTGATTAAACTTCTTGCTGATGTTGTCGATATGTTCTGACCAGGTTAAGTTTTGTTGAATTGTAACTCCTAAGTATTTGAAGGAGTCAATTCTATCAAGTATGGAATCATTAACCGTGATGGAAACATTGTTAAATTTTGCAACTTTGCGAGAACTTCCGTAAATTATAAATTTACACTTGGAGACATTAAGTGTCAGAAGATTGTCGTTAAACCATCTGCATAGGTGTTTTAGATCGGAATTTAACTTCATTTCAAGATCGCAAGCATTGTTTGAAGAAAGGTATATCACAGTGTCGTCAGCGTATAAGGATATTTCACAATGGTTGATACAATAAGGCAAATCATTAACAAAAATAAGGAATAGTAGTGGACCCAAAACACTACCTTGAGGAACTCCGACAGGAACGTGTTTGAAGGAGGAAACAGTGTTAGCCAGGGCGGTAAGTTGATTTCTATTGCTTAGGTATGACTTGAACCAGTTGACAGAATCATTGGAGAGACCAGATGAGGCAAGCTTGTCAAATAAAAGAGAATGGTCGACAGTATCAAAGGCTTTAGCCAGGTCAAGAAAAACAGCTCCTGTTACTAAACCCTTGTCCATATTAGCCAAAATGGTGTCCGTGAAATGTGCAAGCGCAATCTCAGTGGAAAGTTTAGGTCTGAAACCAAACTGTCGGGGTGTTAGTATTTTATTGTCAATAAGGTAGCGGTAAACTTGAGAGTGGACTGCTTTCTCGAGAACTTTACTAATTGTTGGGAGTATCGTGATTGGTCTGTAATTGCTAGCATTGGATTTGTCACCAGATTTAAAAAGCGCTGTTACTTTGCCAGACTTCCAGGGTGATGGAAATGTTGAGGAAGTGAGTGAACGATTGAAAAGTTTGGTTAGGATGGGAGTTACAACACTGGAAGAATCTTTAAGTAACCTAGCGCTGATTTTGTCTAGGCCTACAGCTTTGTTGGTTTAAAGATTGTTCAGAACACCATACACATAACTTTCTTCAATTGGCTGGAAAACAAATTCATTTTCCCTAAACTCACTAGGTTGCTTGATAGAATTCCGATTTGGATACAAATTTCTTATCTTAGATGCCAATTTGGATCCTATGCTTGAGAAATGGTCGTTTAATGACTCAGCTATAGACTTTGGGTCGGTATGAGAAACACCATTAGCTTCAATACAAGATGGCGAGCAGATTTTCGGGACGAGATGTCATTTAACGTTTTCCATAAAGCACTAGTGTTTCCTTTATTCGTATTAATCAGGTTCGAGTAGTATTCAGCTTTGCATTTCTTAACATTTATGTTGACGTAAGATTTAATCTTCTTGTACATCATCCAGTGAAAGGGCGAATTTGACTTAACGGCTTTGCGATGGTGGTAGTCGCGATCTTGCATTGCGTTGCTTAAATCAGTAGTAAGCCATGGGGTTTGGATTCCTTTTGTTCTCAATTTCTTAATTGGAGCATGAAGATTGGCAACATTTGTGAACAGTTCATTCCATTTACTTACAGCGACATTAATGTCTTGTTCTTCGTCAATAAGATCGAAATTAACATGCACAAGATCGGCGAGGAAAGATGGCTTTGAATAAGTCTTGTAGGATCTGTATTCTATGACTCTTCCTGGTGCTCTACGTACACCCGCTTTAACAACACAGTAAATAAGAGAATGGTCACTTAAGTTTACGTGTAGGACTCCGGAGGAAACTATTCGATGATTATTGTTAGCGAATAGGAGATCAATCAATGTACTTGAGTTCTCAGTTATTCTCGTTGGTTTATCAACAAGTTGTTCAAGATTGTACATGCTGGTAAAGCTTAGGAGTTTTCGCTTAAGAGCTCGGGAAGCATCATTTTTTGTAGCTAAAAAGTTCACATTAAAGTCACCAAGTAGTATTACTTCAGCTTCTAACGAAATAGAGGACAA
>CACRXK020003022.1:0-38773 GCA_902702795.2 Paramuricea clavata | reverse complement strand
GACGTCATCACAATATCATATCATACCAATTGCACGCGCTTGTAATGTATTCAATAAGTGTTGACCAATGATTACTAGCATTCTAAGAAAATTTTTAAAGTTTAATACTCCGCTAATATTTATGCCCACTTATATTCCTTCTAACAAACTGAGTGAATTTTAGCACGTTCCCGATATATATTCTACCAAAGTTGTTGTAATGCTTGTGGGACGTAGATATTGTACGCATGCGCAGTGACAATTGTGTATTACGAAAACTCCTGACTTATAGGAGTTTACAAAGATTCCGGTAGGGGAATTCTGCAGAGAATATCCCAGTTTATTCAAAATTCCCACAAATCATAAATGACAATATAAATAGAGTATAAAAAGTGTGTTTGAATTTATCGTGTTACAAGGTTTTATTAGATTATCTTAGAGTGTCCACTACTTTAACACCATCCATGGTTTCCCTGGGGATGTATTCACCATGTTTAGGACTATTAAACAATAAAAATCCAGACATACGTATGACCATTTTTAAACAGAACTAAGAGTTGCTAAGCCCAAGTTAAAATCGTTGTCAACGTCGTTGTTAAGGTCAATATTTGCATGTTGTACAGCATTATTTAGCAAACATTCTACATACATATATACTGCTAAGATGACCGAGTCAGATCATAAGAAAGCTTATCAAGAATATAAGCTAGAATTGGAGCAATTGTAATATATGTGATAAAAAATTGGAACAATTGTAATATATGTGATAAAAATGTGCGGTCGTTATATACGTTGTTATGTGTTGCTAAGTCATTAGCAACGCTTGGGTGCATGCATATATTAACGTACAAAATATTTGTAGACTAATGAGGCGGACGGGTCGCGAGGGCAGAAAGAGCAGGCTTTGCAGGCAAAAGTTTGCACAAGATTTTAGTTTTAAAATATTGTCAAGCGATTTCTTTATTTTAGTGCTAGGTGTTTAATATAAAATACTAAAACTCGGATAAGGTTAATAACTTTAAGCTATATTAAAGCACATCGGCTGCTATGTGTTGTTAGGGTGAAACTAATTAGAGGATTAACTTTTATCAGAGATTTGCATTTTCTACTGTGTGGATAAATACGGGTAGATTAGGATATTCATTGCGCGGGCGTCGCGGGTTATCTGTGCGGGTTGGAAATACAACAATAAGGAGGCTTATATTGGAAGAGAGAAAGTAATTTAGACAAGGCAGGAGCGTTTTGCAGCCAAACGTTTACACAAACATTCAATCGTAATTCAAGACGTTTACAAAGTTAAGGTGGTCTACTTCTTACAGCATAATGTGTTTTGATTTTATTTAAATTACGCACAACAATTTAAACTTTTCGTAATAACTATCGACCCCACAACGACCCCACATCGACCCCACATCGACCCTACATCGACCCTACATCGACCCTTATCTTCAACTTCTTATCTTCCTTATCCTTATCTTCCTTATCCTTATCTTCTTATCTTTATCTTCCTTTCTTCATCTTCCTTATCCTTATCTTTATCTATTTATCTTCATTATCCTTATCTTTATCTTCTTATCATCCTTATCCTTAACAATCCTCCCGCTATATTGATATGTTCAACACAACTTAGGCTCACAATCGAGCTCGAATGGCCCGGAGCCGAGCTCGAAAGGCTTTAGGATTCAATGATTCACTCTTATGATTCAATGATTCAATCTTATGATTCAATGATTCACTCTTATGATTCAATTATTTACACCATGATTCAATCTTATGATTCAATGATTCAATCTTATGATTCAATGATTCAATCTTATGATTCAATGATTCACTGTTATGATTCAATTATTCACTCTATGATTCAATGATTCAATCTTATGATTCAACGATTCAATCTTATGATTCAATGATTCAATCTTATGATTCAACGATTCAATCTTATGATTCAATGATTGGATCTTATGATTTAATGATTCAATCTATGATTCAATGATTCAATCTTATGATTCAATGATTCACTCTATGACTCGATGATTCAATCTTATGATTCAATGATTCACTCTATGATTCAGTGATTCATTCTTGTGATTCAATGATTCACTCTATGATTCATGAATCATAAGATCGAATCATTGAATCATAAGATTGAATCGTTGAATCATAAGATTGAATCATTGAATCATAAGATTGAATCATTGAATCATAAGATTGAATCATTGAATCATAAGATTGAATCATTGAATCATAGAGTGAATAATTGAATCATAACAGTGAATCATTGAATCATAAGATTGAATCATTGAATCATAAGATTGAATCATTGAATCATAAGATTGAATCATTGAATCATAGAGTAAATAATTGAATGATAAGAGTGAATCATATAATCATAAGATTGAATCATTGAATCAGAAGAGTGAATCATTGAATCCTAAAGCCTTTCGAGCTCGGCTCCGGGCCATTCTAGCTCGATTGTGAGCCTAAGTTGTGTTGAACATATCAATATAGCAGGAGGATTGTTAAGGATAAGGATGGTAAGAAGATAAAGATAAGGATAATGAAGATAAATAGATAAAGATAAGGATAAGGAAGATGAAGAAAGGAAGATAAAGATAAGAAGATAAGGATAAGGAAGATAAGGATAAGGAAGATAAGAAGTTGAAGATAAGGGTCGATGTAGGGTCGATGTAGGGTCGTTGTGGGGTCGATGTGGGGTCGATGTGGGGTCGATGTGGGGTCGATGTGGGGTCGATGTAGGGTCGATAGTACTAGGAGTATAGAAACCATGGCGAATGAACAATTAAACCAAACGACTCTTATTACGAAAAGTTTAAATTGTTGTACGTAATTTAAATAAAATCAAAACGCATTATGCTGTAAGAAGTAGACCACATTAACTTTGTAAACGTCTCGAATTACGATTGAATTTTTGTGTAAACTTTTGGCTGCAAAACGCTCCTGCCTTGTCTAAATTACTTTCTCTCTTCCAATATAAGCTTCCTTATTGTTGTATTTCCAACCCGCACGGATAACCCGCGACGCCCGCGCAATGAATATCCTAATCTACCCGTATTTATCCACACAGTAGAAAATGCAAATCTCTGATAAAAGTTAATCCTCTAATTAGTTTCACCCTAACAACACATAGCAGCCGATGTGCTTTAATATAGCTTAAAGTTATTAACCTTATCCGAGTTTTAGTATTTTATATTAAACACCTAGCACTAAAATAAAGAAATCGCTTGACAATATTTTAAAACTAAAATCTTGTGCAAACTTTTGCCTGCAAAGCCTGCTCTTTCTGCCCTCGCGACCCGTCCGCCTCATTAGTCTACAAATATTTTGTACGTTAATATATGCATGCACCCAAGCGTTGCTAATGACTTAGCAACACATAACAACGTATATAACGACCGCACATTTTTATCACATATATTACAATTGTTCCAATTTTTTATCACATATATTACAATTGCTCCAATTCTAGCTTATATTCTTGATAAGCTTTCTTATGATCTGACTCGGTCATCTTAGCAGTATATATGTATGTAGAATGTTTGCTAAATAATGCTGTACAACATGCAAATATTGACCTTAACAACGACGTTGACAACGATTTTAACTTGGGCTTAGCAACTCTTAGTTCTGTTTAAAAATGGTCATACGTATGTCTGGATTTTTATTGTTTAATAGTCCTAAACATGGTGAATACATCCCCAGGGAAACCATGGATGGTGTTAAAGTAGTGGACACTCTAAGATAATCTAATAAAACCTTGTAACACGATAAATTCAAACACACTTTTTATACTCTATTTATATTGTCATTTATGATTTGTGGGAATTTTGAATAAACTGGGATATTCTCTGCAGAATTCCCCTACCGGAATCTTTGTAAACTCCTATAAGTCAGGAGTTTTCGTAATACACAATTGTCACTGCGCATGCGTACAATATCTACGTCCCACAAGCATTACAACAACTTTGGTAGAATATATATCGGGAACGTGCTAAAATTCACTCAGTTTGTTAGAAGGAATATAAGTGGGCATAAATATTAGCGGAGTATTAAACTTTAAAAATTTTCTTAGAATGCTAGTAATCATTGGTCAACACTTATTGAATACATTACAAGCGCGTGCAATTGGTATGATATGATATTGTGATGACGTCATGGGTGGTGCTTAGTGCACCACCCCTATTTTGTATACTACTCAGCAATCCTTTCATCTTTTCTTAGGACCGGGCTAGCTTATGTTGTTGATGATTTTCAGTTGCTCTTTAGAAAAGAGGATGTTCTGGCGGCTGTAACTTCGTCGAAATTCAATAAGTAAATTCAATAAGTGCACTCTTTGAAGTGTCTTTGTCATTCGTGTTTGGTCTTCAGTAACTGAGGATAAAATCCGGAACGTTACGAGACTTGTTCTCTTTTAACTTTTCTTTTTATTTCACCCTTTTACCGGATATACTATTTAAAGAGCAATAATGTGAAGTTAACAAAGGCTAATAAGAGACCTTTACAGGCTTTTAAAGTTAGGCCTATATAACTATAGTATACAGCTGCAGGTATATCATATTTGGTAACAAAGAAGAATTTTGAGAAATATATGAATAAAGTCATATTAATGAATGCAGACATATACTAGTATTTAAACTGAGCAGTAGGTCTAACTATGGCTGAAAGATTTTATTTACCGTGCCCAGTCCCTCCTGCTCCTGATCACTTTATGACATTTTTTTTGAAAATGTTATATGACATCATGTTTTTGATATTTTCTTTGAAGTTATTCCAAATGTCAACTCCTTTACTGCATGGTGAGCATAAACGACTGATCATTAGTTCGATTTGAATGAAAATGATAGTGTCACTAATAATGACTAATTAATAATAAATATAATAATATCTCTTTGAATGAAATTCTTTTGGCTTTAAATTTTGGATATTCATTATTGTTGAGTTCATGGTCGATATAGGTGTTACCTCATATTACTGACTGCCACGAAAGTGAGAAATGGATAAACTAAAGCGTAATAATTCAACTTTAGAGGGCTTTGGTTTGTATAATGCACATGACGAATTTTCACTATTATACATGGGTTAGGTTTTAATTACATTTTTTAGGTTTTAATTACAGAGTTAGTGTTTCGTCAATTATGGCAACGAAAAAATTGCATTTCTTAGTAGTTTAATGTGTTCATTGTTGACTTTGAGATTTATGTGAATTGTTTTCATGATCATTGCTATAAATCAAAACAGAATAATTTAAGGGTTTTTATTGGATAATCTGCTGCGGTTAAATTTAACGATTTAATTGCCGGTTTTGTCAACTTCTTGCATAGTTTTAGGAAATATATTAGAGAGAAAAGCATTGATTTGTATATCATCTGCAAATATTTTTTGCTGTGTTGGTGTAATGTATTCAGGTGAATATGATGCTTAAGATGTTACTCTGAGTGTATATCCACACCGGGCAAGCTTGAAAAATATGCCTGACCACGGTGGGAATCGAACCTACGACCTTTGGAATACTAGTCCAATGCTCTGCCAACTGAGCTACGCGGTCTGGTCGGTTCGAGTATGTGATATTTCGGAACAGAATCTAGAAATATCACATACTCGAACTCATCAACAACCTAAGCTAGCCCGGTCCTAAGAAAAGATGAAAGGATTGCTGCTGTCAAACCTGACAAGGGCAATGTAGTTGTCCGGCATATTGGAAAAACTGTCTATAACAAGAAAATTTCGGACCGCAGTAATTGGCCTCAAGCTTTCGAGGTTTCCCAACGTGTTTGGTGAAGCTTCTAAATAAAAAAATAAAAAACATTTTCGAACGACTGACTGATGATCTCTTTACTCCTGTATATCAAATATACTCATATAACACTAGACTTTCATCAAATCTTTGTTTTTCTTTGCCGAAAATAAGAACAAATTTTGGATTATTTAAGGTGGCTCGATACAGTTTTCAAAAATTCAGTTGTTCAACACTTTGACATGTTCAAACTACGCATTTTTAGGATTTATTCAGCAGATATTGGGGTTTTTATATATTTTGATAACTCTACTTTCAAATTATATTAGTTTTAGTAACAGATAGTTCGTTGCTATGACGACATACGTGTACGAAATTCACTCCGAAATGGTCTATCGCCTCGTATACTTGGAAAAGAAGCATGGTGACCCCCAATTTTTTTTCGTGCATTATTTTACTTGGACGAAAAGCTAACATTTAGCAAAATATAAAAAAATTCTGTAATGCCATTTTTTTGGAAAATGCGAAAATGTCATATTCGTCGGTAAAATTTTTTGGCATTACAGAATTTTTTATTTTTTGTATAATGAACGTTTTTAGCGGTGCAATACAGCATGCAAAATTTGAACATAGAGCACCAGACAAAATAAAGAGATATAGCGCATTGTGTTTCTAAAATGGAAAATTCTAATGACATCAGCAATTGACATAAAACGCTATAGAACACGCGCAATGGCGTGATATGGCGCGACCAACTGCTCACGTCAGGTCATTTTGGAAGTTCTTTTCATTTTGTTAATCAGTTTCCGCGATCTGCGCGTAAAAATGGTCACCCGGCCGTTTTGAGTTCGCGATTCTTGAGCAGGGTTCTTGTGATAACTATATCGAGCCACCTTAATATAAGATATCAGGGAGTAAAAGCATGGAATGTGCTGAGTGAAGCTGATAAACAGATGACATTTTTACCGACTTAAGAGAAAAATTAAAGCTGCTTTTATTAATCAGTATTAATTTTTTTTATCCCTAAAAATGATTGTCTTTTCTTTTCATTTCTCATTTTTCTTTACTCGAATTCTTTAAAAAATCGTAATTATTGATTAAATTAATTGTGCTACTCGGCCCCCATGCAGTAGTTAGCCTTTTGGTTATTTTTGGGTGTCAGCTCCTTTATTTTAAATATATATAACTAACATTAATAGATAAAAAAAGGAATAATGTAAAACAAAAAAATGTAATTGTGTGATTATTATGGAGCAATAAATTGTCTTGTCTTGTAAATTGTCTTGTCTTGTCTTGTCTTGTCTTGTCTTGTCTTGTCTTGTCTTGTCTTGTCTTGTCTTGTCTTGTCTTGTCTTGTCTTGTCTTGTCTTGTCTTGTCTTGATGACCTGCATGAACTTTCTAAAATCCATAAAAAAGCAATGTTCCACTTAGGCTAATTCTTTATCCCTCTTCTAAGTCCAATATCGTTTGACACATACTTGCATGATCAAAGATTATTTTTCCTCTCGTTCCAAGAACTGTTTTAAGCTTATAATCTGCTTAATTCTTCTAACTTGGTCATGACCTTTACTAACATCCCGATCGACGAAAATATTGACATAATGACTAACCGCATATTTTCCAACGCTGCTTGCTTTCACGGGAACACCGAGTCACCGACACACCTTTTACTTTTCAAGATCATATTCCCATTGGTCAATTCCGTGTCATATGTTGGATCAACCTGTCCGTCATTTGCACAACCGAGTATCGTCAGTCGGAACACTTACTGGGTGTTGCCGTCTCTTAAGGAAAAACTCTTAAAACAGGCAACGAGGACAGTCATCCCACACTCACAAGAGTTCTTTAGCGCCTCAATACCATGCATGAACTGGCCAAACAGCTTCCATTGATTACTTCAAAATTCTTTCATCCTGCGCCAACTGTGATGAACTTCAAACTCGCGAAAGTCTTTTACAGTTTCCAAGTTCAAACTTCCCTTGAACAAGCAAGGTAGTTCTGTCCCTCTTTTCCTACTTGCTCTATATTCCCGCCCCCACTCTCATGCACTTCCTTGTTTATGTCTACTGTATAATTTAATACCTTCTAATATAGTTATAATATTAACTTAAACTTATTCACAACCCTTAATTGTCTTTGTAATTTTACTGTTAACGTGCACTGCACAATAGGCAATTCCAGCTTTTAGTTTATGGGTGCAGCAGAAGGGGGGGGGGTTGCTGATTATGCTGAAAAATATAATGGGGCCATGAATACACGGAGTGATAGCTTATACTTGTAAACATTGAAATATTTCGGTTGTTTCGGCAGTTTTTATTGCAATTTTTCAGCATAATCAGCAATATGATACCTTACTTCCCGTCAACACCTGCGGGCGTATATTGAAAGCTGGACCTGTAATACGTTTATATATATAAATTTGCGAGTAAAGCTCTATTTGAGTATTATGCTGGGATCTTATTTTTATTATAATAATGCGCTTCCCGCCCGTAAAATCGCTCGCCAGTGTATTGGTTTGCTCATTATAGTGCAGTTGTAGATTTATTTCGTACATATAAATATTCGTAGCATATACATTTACAGGGGGGTCGGGGAGCCATGCCCCCCCCCCCCACTTTTTCGGTGGATAATAAAAAATTACCGGATAAAACCAAGCCTGCTTGCGTGGAATAGCTCCCGTGCTATCCTGCAAAAAAATAGGCGAAATATAGCACACTGCTGGGAGCTGGCAAAATATTAGTCCGTACTGAGCAACATGTGTGCATGGGTGTAAACTTTAGTGTTAAAGAGTATAAAGCGATACCTGAATCGACCAATACCATCAACCAAGTCAAGAGGGGGTTGGAAACCTGATATCCGCCCAAGTTGCCGCAACTTCTTGGCAGAAGTGTCTTGTGGCAGAAGTGTAAATATACACGTAAACTTCAGAGCATGGCTCGTAAAATACGAGGTAAATTACACATCAAATCTATTTTTTAGCTACGTCTTCCTCAATATCATGCACTTTAAAATGTTTTACTGATCCGGCTGGTAGACGTAATGGGTTGTAAACTGTAGGCGGTTAATAACTTATCTCTTTACGTCATAAGTACCCATGCAGGAAGTTATATTTATGCATTAGCCTAATATAAACAGTTATTGGCTACACTGTGTACATCATTGCTACATTGTGTACATCATTGGTACATCGTCAAGCGCTACACTTGCCGCTCACATAGTGGATCACATCTGCTACGTTATGGCCAATCTCAGTGAAGGAGGTCCTCTGGTCGTATTTGGTTTCATAACTTTACCACAGAAATACGAAGTCGAAAAAGATGTCGCCATGAGTTTTGTAGCTTTAATGTCTTTCGTTGCTATCATTGCGAATGGCATTTTATTACTTGTGATTATCAAAGACCCGTTTAAACAATTGCGAACCATTACAGCCATTTTGCTGGCATTTAACTCAGCGACCAATTTAGGCAGTTCCCTGGTGTTATTTCTTGACAATGTGTTTTATTGGTTTCATGGAAAACTTTCACCAGAATTGATCATATACTTCTGTTCATTTACTACGTGTCTGTACATCATTGGTAACTTGTTACACACAATGAATACATATGGTGCGATTGTTGTTGCTGTCCGTTATGCTATATTGGCACCCAAAGTGCGGAGGTATTTGGTACAATCTTTGATTTTAACTTGGGTGGTAATTCTATTAGTGGTCATCATTCCTCCTTATACTTTACCAAAGGACAAAGTACCCATTTATGTAAAAGGTATATTAACACTGATATGTGTTCTGCTAGCTTTGTTGGCGATCACGTTTGGTTGCATTTATACCAAAATATTTCAAACGTTATACGCACGTAAACAAAGACTTTCACTATCCTTTCATCTCAAACGTTCAACAGTTCGAGGTCGAGAAATAAACAAGAACAATCATAATGTCGTCAAGACATTATTTGTACATGTTTTGTTCTTTATGATAGCTACAGCTCCTGGCAGTCTTATCGTTCTAGTTTTCCTGCATTGTGCAACATGTGATCCTGTCAAACTTCAACTTGCAGCCCTCTTCACCATTCCAATTATATATTCTCCAATGGTGTTCTTACCGCTTCTCTGGCTGTTCAGGCTGAAGCAATACAAAAAAGCTATGATTAAAACACTCTGTTTTTGGCGAAGTGACATTTTTATGCGAAGAAGATCCAAAACTTTGAACATTCAGGGGAGCACATTAAACCTGGAGCACATGTACCGGTCAGCATCAGAAAGCTGTACAAAAGAGCTGGAAATTGTATCTGTGGCTGTATGAAAGCGTTTAATTTACATCAAGTACACTGAAATGTCAACATAACCTGTCATCGGACTATTGATATATAATGTATATAGCTTGTATACTGTTCCAACCGTCATGCTCAGCTTGTGTCTAATCACGCACGGCTTGAGCTGTAGCGAAACAAGATTATGTCTGATCTGCCAAGACACACGGAACAGATAAAATGGAAACTACCTTAATTTCGGCTGCATGTCGGATTGAAGTAACATCTTGGGCTCATCGCAATTGGCTCCTGTGGACACATCACAACCCGGCCATGCCCTTTTCTCGTTTGTACGAACATGTAATTTGTATCAGCGAAGTTGTATAAATAAATAAGAAAATCAATGGACCCGTCCCATACCCAATATATAGTGATAATTGTTTGCGTAGAGAACATAAAAATGATTTGCGTTTTACCAATACCTATAACCATGAGACAGTTATGGAAAAGGAGATTTGTATATAAACTGGAACTAAGTTGTGGAATGATTTTTCATATCTAATAAAATGTAAATTAATAAATATATAACTGTTTAAAACTGTTTAAATATCAATCCATGTGGATACTAATTTTTATTTTATATAGTTTCTGCATTCTCGTGAAGTGTTGCGCTGAATAATCTTCCAAGTTAAAGTAAAGCTCTCCCTGAGAATTCTTTGACATGCATGGTGATAATACAGAGGGTTGTAAACAATTAATTTTATGCACCCTGAATTGCATGGAATTTGTTTCCCGAAACCGAGAAAAATGAAATTATTGAATTTGTATCTTGGAAACGTGATTTAGATCTCTTCCGTGATTGCCGGTAAATTTTGTCCATAAATAATTTTCTAATTTTACAACCCTTAACAGCAACAAAATTTGCAAAATATAAAAATAAAAACACACTCCGAATATTAACATCCCGTGATAAAGATTTCTATGGTGCAAATTTGCATGTGGATGTGATTGAATGCGCTTTACATTACAGTGAAAAAAATAGTGTCCTAATTTGTTCCGCTTCTGTAGTTTGTTGGGATTTACTGTCATTTGTTCTGTATTTCTGTAGCGATTACCAATTTATCGACAAGTACCGCGGTAAAACTTAGTTTTCTCTATTTTTAAATATGATAATTTGTAGCAAAGGGAAATAAGTTTCATTGCATAAAAGGTACGAAATTTAAATTTTATCGCAGTATTTGCCGATAAATTAAATCAGTAATCGATCGTTACAGAAAAACAGAACAAATTACAATAAATCACAACAAACTACAGAAGCGGAAGTGGGACACTTTTTGCATTTTCACTGTAAGTCTACCTACTGTGCATAATTACATCCAACTGTACATGATATCGTTTTCTAATTGTGTTTATCCTAACCCTCTGATCCTAACCAATCCTGTCTACTTTTTCTGTCCATAGTCTATGTCAAGATATGATGGTCTGGAAACTAAACAGAAGTGTTGCTATATGTTTTTGTTTATGTTAATTTGCGCACTGTCACGGTGATTGATATACTTTCGTATAATTAAGTAACCGTCACTAGGGATAGCTGAGATGAAATGCACACAGTCACGATGGATATTTAATGAAGTTGAGACAAAGGATTTGTCGGCACGCTGAGGTGCAGTTCACAAACAAAGGTCCTCTATTTTGTGGCTTTGAAGTTTTCTGGGATTCCAGACCATCATATCTTAGACTATGTTCTATGGGAGCCGGAACATCTCGTAAGTGAAAGGCCCTTTATTATTAATGACATTAATGGTAAATTCAAGGTAATATTTCGACGTTATTTCAAAGTCGTTGTCAAACCTTTACCTAACTAATTAAAAGCGTTCTGAGATATTTGTAGGTAGATCTTTGACGTAATCAGCAGAGAGGTGAGAGGAATAGCAAAGGATTATATTTACAATTACACGAGTTCTAGCCTGCGTAGCGGCTCTCAGAGAAAGTAGAGCCTGCACGAAAACCGATGCTTTGCCGTATTTACTCGTTCTCTCAGAGGACGAGAATCTACTTTCTCTGAGAGCCACTACGCAGGCTACACGAGTTCTTGCGCACTCTGAGACATTTTGTCTCGTGTCTGCATGGTGATATAATTAATCAAAAGCGTGCTCAACACATCCAAACTAACACTAAAGTAAGTGAATTTAACTGATTTCTCAATTTGAGACAATATTCTAGCAGTTTAACAATTATTTGACGAATCGAATAAATACAGTACATCTCTAACGACTCCATCAATAGACGTGAGTCTGTGTTGACGACCGCGCCTTGATAAAACATTTAAATCGTTTATTGATTAAACCACATTTTAAAAAAAGCTAAAACGTGATCAGGAAATATCGACTTGTCACATATGCAGTAAATAAAATCTTTCGGCCATTATTACTGCAGCTATATAAATACTATAGAGTCTCAGTAGTCTGTATGCATTCTTTAGTATGACTTTATCCATATATTTTTCAAAATTCCTCTTTGTTATCAAATATATGATATACTTGTGTACTGTAGTTCCAGGAGGTTCCGAGAGGTGAGAGGAATAGCAAAGGATTATATTTACAATTACACGAGTTCTTGTACACTCTGTCTCGTGTCTGCATGGAGATACTACACGAAAACGTGCTCGAATCACATCCATGCAAACTAACACATAAAGTAAACGAATTTTATTTCTTAATTTAAGATAATAATTCTAGCAATTATTTAACATTTATTTCACGAATCGAATAAATATGTATCTCTATTGTTATTCTATCATGAATCATGAAAAACAATCTTTTTATGTGAGCTGGTCGTGTATCACGTAGTCAATGGATGACTAGCTACTTGCATTTAAAAATTTATACAAACGAAAACCTGGCTTTATAAAAAGTCCTGTAAACACATATATTATGTACATAAAGTATAAAATTAAAAACAAGCTTAATCATGTGAGTGAAAAGCATGAAAATGTGACTAAAATGACCAGGAATATTAAAGAAAAACAATAATAAAAGGGAATTGCCTAATCAATTTTACTACCTCAACTGAAGATTTAAAAGAACGTCGATAACAAATATAGCTAATAAATTTCATGAATATTTTATAAACATTGGTCCACAAGAAGCAAATAAAATTACCGCGAGTTCTGTTATTATATTTCAAAAGTATACCTTATCAGGAATTATAAAAGTGCCCTATATAGTTATATCACTGAAAACGAGTTGTTAGATGAAATACTATTTGAAAGATTCTGGCTATGACGAAATCAATGTGTGGAATTGATAAATGTCCTTATGTCGACCAATTCGCATTCGGAAGAATAAATGAGACGAATAAAGCGTTGCCACGCAAGGGAAACCGGAACTAGAATTATCGAGATAAGACATATAAAATAGCATATAAAATCTACATAAGATTTCAGACGGATTTCCGTCCTCGAATTTAATATTCAGACGGATTCTCAGAGACGAGTTTCGTGAATTAACATGATTCAAAAGTATTCTTTGGCAAACAGAAAGCAAATCGTAAAATATAATCAGGAAGAATCCAAATAAATGTATATATTAATCACTGGTGTCCCTCAAGGGTCTATCTCTGGGACCCTTTTGTTTTTACTCTATATCAATGATATTCAGAACTACAGTGGTATTATCTCCTTTATCTTATTTCTGGATGATATACAAATGCTTTTCACTCTAATTCCTGTCCCAAAACTATGCCAGAAGAAGTTGATAAAACAATTAAATCGTCAAATTTAATTGAAAAAACCCTGAATTATTCTGTTTTGATTTTATATAGCCAATAAAAAACAATTATCTCACATAAATATCAATGTCAACAATCAAAACTTCAAACTAGTAAAAAATTCACTTCTTAAGGTGCCATAATTGATGTAACTCTAACTTGGTAGAACCATAATTAATTGACTTGGTGTCTAAAAAACTTCTCAAATCATATGACACGTATAATAGCGAAAATTCGTCATATGCATTATACAAACCAAAGCCCTCTAAAATTCATTTATGTCGCTTTAGTCTATCTATATCTCACTTTCGTAGCAATCAGTGATATGAGGTAGCCTAACACCCATACCAAACATGTACTCAAAAAATAATGAATATCCAAAAGAAAAGAATTTCATTCAAAGTCATTATGACTTAGTCATATTTATTTAATTTTTATTAATTAATCATTATTAGTGATCATATTTTCATTCAAATCTAACTAATTATCGGACGTTTATGCTCACCATGCAGTTGGAATAACTTCAAAGAAGATTTCAAAAACTCATTAATAATTCATGAAGCAATAATCCAATCTTGAGTAAGAAATTAGTCACGTGCATACGTCTTTATACCAGCTAAAGTACACTTTATTATGCAATAATACAAAAGACGATTGTTATGCACACTATATAAAGATTTTTATATAAAGATTTTTATGTAAAGATTTTTCATATCTGAAATCTATTACCTGAACGTATCTATTGTTTACAATTAATATTCAGATTGACTTATGCAAACGTTTATGAAGCCATTTAAAAAACTCGCAGGTCGTGTTTTATTAGGTCTAAAGCCACTCGCGCTGCGCGCTCGTGGCTTTAAACCTAATAAAACACTCCTGCTCGTTTTTTAAATAGTACATCAAAAACATGAGATCATACAATGTTTAGAAAAAAAGCCAAAGAGTGGTCAGAAATATCGACTGGTCACAGTAAATAAAATCTTTCGGCCATTATTACTGCTATAAATACTATTCCTTATGCATTCTTTAAATGACTTTATTCATATATTTCTCAAAATTCTTGTTATCAAATATATGATATACCTGTATATTGTAGTTCCTCCTCGTATGACAGTATTAATACTCGTCCGAACGAAGGGCCTTTGCTCGAAACGTCGAAGGTGTCCTTGTACTTTTTAGGTTGTTGTATCTCTAACAATCCGAAGCTTTCTTATTATTGGCACTACCTCCACCTGGCACATATACCAACTGTGTTGTACTACCAGAGTTTGTATATATCATAATTTATTATATAAACATAAGTGTTATATAGAGTTTTTGGCCACTGAGAAAAATCGTATTTAAACACACGTAAAAAATACGATATTTTTACGTGTGAAAATATCATTTGTTGTAAAACGCATTGCCACGGACGTTTTATTGTTTTTCACTGAGTTTTGTTTATATAATAAACAGAAAAATACATGGGTGCTTGGAAATACCAGATTTATTTCTCGTGTTGAACATGATATCTCACTCTTTCGCTGCGCTCACTGTGAGGTATCATGTTCAACATTCGAAATAAATCTGGTATTTCCGCGCACGTACCCGTGTATTATTCTATATATATTGGTAAAGTCACTTTAAAATATTATTTCATTTAACTGGCTGTACAACTTAACATAAGTAATTAGAATCTAAGAACACTTGTACATTATATATACATCCCTTACTCTTAAAGCCTGTAAAGGTCTCCTATAATTAGTCTTTGTTAGTTAACTTCACGTTATTGTTATGCAAATATTACTTATTGTAAAAGGGTGAAATAAAAAGGTGTCGTAACGTTCCGAAATTTATCCTCAGTTTCTCAAAACGAAACTCGAATGACAAAGACACTTCAAAGTGCACTTATTGAGTTTCGAAGTTATAATCACCCGAACATCCTCTTTTCTAAAGAGGAACCATCCTCGTCCCCAGGGCCTCTCGGCCGCACGCGTTGACCCTTGGACACACGGAACTGAAAGTGGAAGAAAAGTTGCAGTAGTTTCTAAGCGCATGCATGCTCTTCAACTGGACGCTTTAGCACCAGTAACGATTTTCACAGTGAAGTATTACTAAGAAACGTTGTATTTGTGTTGACAGAATAATTTTACCTAGCGAAAATTGCTCAATATCTGCGAAATAGCAGTTCTCTGAGAAACCATCTAACCCAGAGCCTAATTTTCAACGAGTGACCGAGTGAAAATGGCTCTAGGGACGAGAATGAAGAGGAACTGAAAGTCACCATGACACCCATATATATCTTATATACACCAGATAGTGCGTCTAATTATTCTGCAATTCAAAAATTGAAGCCGTGATTGCAGTCTCAGGTCGTTCCCATGAAATGAGAAGATTCGTATGTTTTCTATTTCTTAAACAGGGAACTTAAGAGGCAGTCCGTGTAAAAACCGACCACTCGAATTTCTTAAGATTACAGATTTCCTTCAAACAATCTGTGTGGAAGAAGTCATTCATAAAATGAACAAAAAACGTTGACTTGGAAATTGTAGTCAGTTTTAAAAATTTTTTCGCAATTATTTTCGGACGCGTTCGAAAACAAGTTAAAACGTTAATTACGCAAGTGATATTTGAGCTTTTTATATCTCACAGTTCATCGCGCGCTTTTATTCTAACTTCTTGAAACTTACATATTTTATTATTTCCTGCCTAGGCATAAACCTAAACTAAAAATTATGCTGGTCACTTGAAGCAAACAAAATATTGTGTATTTTTAAAAACGTCTTTCAGACAGCGGATTAAATATTCTTGTTAGTATGCTGGCAGTAAATTATTTTTTTTCAAAAGTGCATGCAACGGTATCAGGTATCCAATCTATTGCAGCTACTGAGTATTATGACACATCTACTAGAATAAATAATAAAATCTTTGGGCAGTGTGTTTTTCACTTGACAAGCGCGTCATGAATATAGTCAATTTTCGCTAATTCGACTAATTATAAGCTATAATTTGTTAATGCATTTACTTAAATTTTTCGCGTTAAAAACGTACAAAATTGTTCACTATCTTTCAAATATGGCTGTTTTTTGGATAGAGACTAAGTTATAAATATGCCAGCATTTATGCTAGCTTTATAACATAGAGCAAAAGTCCTGACGCATGTGCCGACTGAAATTGACATGCACGCGTTGCTAATTTTATCCACCGGTATTATTACGCCGGCCGCAGCCAGTGTCATAATTTGCCCTCGCTGGAATGCGAGGAATTTTTTCGGTTTTTTTTTGTTTTTTTTTTGTTGTCGCAAGTGTGACTTTCCATTGCGGCATCGTGGGCTCAGGATTGCGCAATTCAGCCCCTGAGCTATTATATTACTGTAATATTATAGCTCAGTGAATTTAGCTATCACATTACACATGCTCACTATAATTTATAAACCAATTCCTATATTTTGAGAAGAAAGCGACACCGTACGATTCAGCGTATAAAGAAATTGTACTTACGGATGTCAAGTGTATTACTGAACGCCAGTATTCTAGCGATTTATGGCCTTTGAAAATCAAGCGAAATTGTATTGACAAATCGCTCGCAGTATCACCAGTATGTATTGTTATTTATAACAAATCATTCGCACTACGTTTGTCTTTGTATTTGTAATGTCTAATGGCGCAATAAGGATAAAAATACCACCGTTCGATTCAGCATAAGAAATTGTACTTACGGATGTCAAATGTATTACTATTTATATACTATTGAAATTTAATACAACGAAATATAGCATTCTACGTCGATAATTTCAATCATAGTTTAATAATTATTTTCAATCTATAGTAATTCACCGTTTCCAGGGGTTTTATAAAGCTACAATAAAGCTAATTTAATAAAGCTACAATAAAGCTAAATTTGTAGGAAATAACATTTTTTTAGTTATAAAATAGTATAAAAGAAAATCTAACATCAATCGCTTTCGTAGCCTGCGTAGCAGTCGCTTTATTTTATTGTAGGTTTTGAGGATTTTTGAATAAATGGCGAGTTTTTGTAGGTTTTGAGGATTTTTGAATAAATGGCGGGTTTTGGCGGGTTAGAAAAATGGGCGAAGAGAAAAAGGGTAACTCGCCATTTATTCAAAAATCCTCAAAACCTACAATAAAATAAAGCGACTGCTACGCAGGCTATCGCTTTCGATACAAACTTGACCTGCCTTGACCTTGTTTATATTACCGTCGTTGGCAACTAACGATGAACAGTCGCTCATAAAAACATTGCTTATTCGCATGAGAATCTTAAGTTTTCTTATTTTGACATAATAGCTATTTTTCAAACAATATATTGATCTTAAACTTATTGAATCAATATTTTAAGTTTCAGATCAGTTGTACCAAAAGTTATAAGCGGTCGCGCATCATTACCAGGGCACAGGGTCGGTCATACAGAAGCCCAATTTATTGATTTTTCTTATGGTTTTCCAATGATTTTGGCGTGACCGTAATTCATCATCAAAATGCTGGCTGGTGCGCTTTTGAGAGGCATTTAACCCCCTGATAATATTCAAAATGATAGACGTCCAGGGGGGGGGGTTGCCTCTTTGGTGCGCACTGGTTGGGACGTGGCAGCGTTTACTCTAATTACAGTCTTTCAAAACATGGTTTGGAAACACCGCTAAAGTCTTTGTTCTATCTTTTTGTTTTGCGTTTATGCAGTTTTGTGCACGGTGTACAGTCAATTATGAACACATTGTATTTCAGTATAATGAACGAATCATCCAACAGCGACGTTTCAGTTCAGTCATTCAACCATGTTAGTTAAATATTAATAAACCTGAAACAAAGGATGTGCATGGTGTAAGGTACGGCTCAACGTAAAATCCCAGCTCATTATAACCGCTTTGAAGTTTACTGAGTTTCCAGACCATGTTTTGAAAGACTATGCTCTAATCGACCTTCTGTGTATCTTTGTTCAGTGCCAGGGGGTAACTGCTTCTGTTTACTGTACTTGCCGACTGACAAATCATGACAAATAACACGTACACAGAAAACAATGGAGATGGCCATGATTTCTGTATAGTATTCTGAGTCGTGAGGTTTCATGGTTTTGATGGCATGCAACATGTACGCACTACGTACCTATTTTTTAGAATATTGCGATGGTATTTTACTGTTTTACCAACCGCGAAGGCCAGTGTGAACGCCTGAGCAGGCGTCTTGTTTGAATTAATTTGGGGTTCTGACATGAAGTACACTTCAAATAAACTTTGATTCTAAGTAGTGCTGGCTCATGTAGCCTGCGAACAGGCTCTCAAGCTGAATTGAGAGCCTGCATCGATGACTAATGAATTTGAATATCTGCCCCGTAACGTTCGTTTTTCCAAATATGGAATGTCTATCCTTATATGGTGTTGTTTACAACTTTCGTGCAAACTAAATTTAGACCGTGCAAACTAAATTAGACCGTACAGTTTATACTGTTTTTCGAAATATAAGATATTCAAGCAAAAGTTCAAATGTTTTAAATACTGTTTTCTCAAAACAGAACATTTCGTGCTTTGAGATAAGACGAGCAAGACCAATTTGATCAGTTAATGTGTTTTTTATGCATAGTGCTTCAGCAGTTGACATATATAGAGCTCAGCGGAAACATATAAATTATAGCATCTGACCAATGAGAATTATAGCATCTGACCAATGAGAATTTCGCGTCACGATTTGAGACGCAGATATTCAAATTCATTAGTCATCGATGCAGGCTCTCAATTCAGCTTGAGAGCCTGTTCGCAGGCTAATTAGCCACGGTTTTTACGGGGGGGGGGGGGGTTAATTAACGCGGTTAAAAAGTTTTATAAAGATTATTAATTTTGGTTCTCATTTATACTCAGTTTGTTGTTATTTTAAAAATTTTTCCGACCTATCGACCTCTTATTTTTAAAGTCAAATCCGTAAACCAATAAATAAAAAAAGTCTCGCCCAGAGAACACAAACGAAAGTTTTGATTTAGAATGGTACCAAGAAATTTAGCGATTAAGAAAAAACACGTAGACAATAGATAAAAGAGGAAAACGGAGCTAGTACAAGCGCGGAAAACGTCGATAATACCGTAGACCACACATGCCACGAGGAACCTGCCGTCGAACCCAGGAGAAAGATTACACGCAGCTCAGTTAAGGAACCTGCAAGTAAGACCTTACCTCAAAGAAACAAGCATGTACTACCAGAATGCTGCATTATTTGTGGAAGAGATTCATCTTGGTTTTCAAGAGATAAGGTATGATTATGTACAATATCTTCTGTACAGTATCTTTTATACATTCTATGCCTATGGACCACCTTTTGGTGGAAACGTCCTAGGAAAAGTCGTCATATAATTTATGCCTTGCGCATATACCTATAATCCTATATGATATTTTGGAGTACGTGTTGGGTGTGTTGGATCTTGATGGATTAATTATCCAGATAATCCAATATAATGTTCATAAATTTTACAAATCTGAGTATAATTATTTTAATATACCTGGTTGCTGTGAATTTGTACCTTACTGAAGTTGGTTAATTTGTAAAATTCACCCTGCTGTAGTTGGTATATGCCATTTTTAAACAGGCATTCTAAACTTGTATGTTTTGTGTAGAAAACTCAAAAGAGAAGAGGAACACCACTAGTATTGGCAAGTACAGTTGATGCTGGCTTATTACGTACAGCTGCTGAGAGGAAAAATGATGACTTGATGAGCGGATACTTGTACAGATTAGAGATAAAGACTGTGTTGCATTGGAGGTCCGCTACCACAAAGTTTGCTATGGCAACTATAGCATATTCCTTGCAAGGGAGGCGAAGACGACCACAACATGTGCACCAATGTATGAAAGATCTTACGATGTATTTTGTAAAGAAGTCGTCGAAACTGAAATTATCAAGGGAAAAGCAATAATGTACATGATGCACTTACTTGAGAAATTTGTTGTTATTGCTAAGGAAACTGAGAATGTGGATGCATCGAAATACAGGTCTTCCAAGCTCAAACAACGGCCAATTAACAGTTATCCCCAGCTGGTATTCTATTTGCCTAAATCTAGAAATGTTAGTGAAATAGTGTATGCTGAGAACTTGGATACTTCTGATTTAATTGAGGAACATAATATGTTGAATAAAGCCGAAAATACTGATGAAGAATTTGATGAAGGTGACTGCATCGGTGAAGGTGAGGTACATGATAACAATTCTTATACAAAAACACCTGCAAATTTTCAACTTAACGAGTTGCAAGTTTTATACAATGCAGCATTAATTATTAAAAAAAAGGTTCAAGAAATCCCCAAGCTTGGTCTACCTTGGCCTCCATTAGCATCAGATCTGACAATGACTAATGTGAAGAAAATCGTTCCATGTGAGCTTTTCAACACACTGGCATGGATTTGTGGATTTTCGTCCGAGCCCACTTTAAACAATTATGTGGAAATAGACCATAAAAAAGTGCCAAACTGATCTCAATTACACAAGACCTAGTAAACTTAGCATCTAATCAAAGGAATCCCACTCCAAAGAGCATAGCACTTGCCATGGCACTTAGGCAACTGACAGGATCAGCCTCAGTTATACCTTTATTAAGTGGCTTGGGACATTGCATGTCTTACTCATTCGTATTAGCTCATGAAACAGCACTAGCACAGTTGAATATATCTACGGACTCTACTGTTCTTCCCGGTTTTATTGGTAATGTACCAACTACACTTGCATGGAATGATGACTTCTCAGAAGAAACTAGATCTGGAAAGGGAACAACTCATATAACTGGAGGAATTATCATTCAGAGGGATGCTGCTGTATCTTATGAGTCGGAGAGAAGAGAGATTATTTCCCGAAGGAATTCAGTAGTAGCACCATCAAAAGATATTTAACCATATTTTCTTGGAAAACGAAAAACTGTTAACTTGAGTGATGCAATGCAGAACAACGAAATTGGAGAAGAACATCATCTTGAACCCCAGAATGATGCTAAGAAGAAATACCTTGCATTCACCTTGTGCAGATATCTCGGTAAAATAATCACTCTTCCCAATTGGACAGGATTCAACACCAAACTTATTTATAAGAGAGACATACCTACTCAGTCTAAAATTGGGTATCTGCCCATAATTTATGCAAGCCCAACAGAACTTTCAACAGTAAAGGAGATACTTAATCAGAGTGAGAAGATAGCCGACAAACTGAACTTGAAATACATGTGCTTGGTTTTTGATGAGGCAATCTATGCCAAAGTTCAGCAAATTAGATGGAAGGAAGAGGGGTATCTCAGCCGATTTATTGTCCGACTTGGGGATTTTCACATGGCAATGCCATATTGTGGAGCAATTTCCAAACTGTTTAAAGATACTGGGTTAAAGGTATTTTTAACATGCATAATTGTCATTGTTAACCCATTAAGCTGCAGAGCTTCCTCATTGACGAGTAAAATCGTCTGGTGTTAGACAAGTCAACAAAGTAGGGCGCACTTGGGCGCATTGCAGCTCAATGGATAGATACATTGTCAGATTTTTTGGTTAACCCATTAAGCTGCAGAGCTTTTCCATTGACAAGTACAATCGTCTGGTGTTAGACATGACAAGTAAAAAAATAAGTAGGGCGAACTTGGGTGCATTGTGGCTCAATGGGTTAAACAGCTTTCTCAACACATAAGTTTCATTGTCGAAATCTGGTTACAAGGAAAGCCTTAACTTTCTTATATGTATATGCAAGTCATTTTAAAAAACTAGCTTTTGCATTTGTTTTACCCGATATGAAACACTTGACCAAGCCGGGGATTTTATACTTGATAAGAGAGATGTTTGTTTTTTAAATTATAGTTAAAAATGACAATGTTGTTGTTATTTCTATAGGACATCCTTATTGAGTCTGAAATTGTAGCGGTTGGATCAATAAATGGAGTAATGTCGGGCAAGCACTACAACAGAAGTGTTAGGTCACACAAGGTTGTCAATAAGGCCTTAGTAAGATTGTTGTTTCAGAGATATCTTGAGTCACTTTCTGCAGACAAAAAGATGAAACTATTACCCTGATTGGTAAGTTCACACAACTACGGTTCTTTTTAAATTACACTTAGTCCAGCAATTAACAATTCCATCAAGGGCGGTCTCGCCCATTGATGCATAAGAGTCTCCTTATAATATGAAAATATGCAACTTAAAGTGAGTGTCCAGTGACTTGGTAGTTTAGAATACTACTGGGCACCTAAAAAGTTAAAACAAAACAATGTTTTATGTGAACCTGGCACTTAAATTCATATAAAGGTTAGAGAGTCGAAACACCAACTTACTGACAAATTGCATTTGCTTGAACCATCCAAGTTTTTTCTCATGTCATTTCTACGCACACGTCACCCAGGTTACAAAATTCAACTCCCGTTGCATGTGTATGTGGAAACAATCTATTGCTTTTAAGAGGTAAACTAAGATGCACATTTTATACATTATAGAAAACCTTGCTGCAAAGTTTCCTTGTGAAGAGTACTTGACAGAAGTGATCTCAGAGGATTTTGAACAATTAAGAATGGCTGTTGCTATGTTTGCCCAATCAGAGGCTGAGAAAAAACCAACATTTGCTCTGTGGCTGAATTACATTGAGATGGTTCAAGTCCTTTTGATATTCTTGCGTGCAACAGGAGAAAACAACTGGGATCAACATCTCTCAGCAGTTAGATCTACGCTTCCTTGATTTTTTGTGACGGACAGAGTTCATTATGCCAGATATGGTTAAGTTTACTGGCTTGAAATGTATTGCCTTGAAACAACACATCCAGGTTAGACATACTCTAAAAGCTCAGTGTTATATTTTGTCAGTATTAGTTCAGAGTCCTATTTTCTATAAAAAACGAGGTAGGGGTCCAGTGAAGTTAAGTTTGTGGGAATATCGAGACAGTGGTACATGAGTTTCTCTCAACCTGAAATAGAGAAATAAAACATCCCGACATTTGGAGCAAAGGCCCTTCATCAAAAGTCTTTGCTTGGAACGTAGACTAGTTTTCTTTTTCTCTTTTAGGTTGAGAGAGACTCATCTACCACTGTCTCGATATTATATTTAAAACTTATCTCAATTGTAATTTCCAAACTTTGTAAATATCTTGCAGGGGCAACCAATGATATCTTAGAAAACTGGACCTGTCAACGCCAGAAAAATCATGGTTTCTCATCCACAGCATGCGACCAGGTAATGGAGCAGACATACAATCGGGATTCGAAAGTCAGAGTTGGTTTAGTTGGATTCACTCTAAACAGGAATGCAGTGCACAGGTGGATCATGGCACAGGCAGACCGTGGTGCTATCACCAGTGTCTCAAGATGACAAATAATCCATCAGAGACCAGGTAAAATATGTGCTGTCGTAACTATGCATTGTGTATGATATAATCTATTATAATATAGCATTTGTGAATTCTGAACACTGATTGGCTAAGAGCTGTGTTGATATACAACAATATCAATACGGAAAATGTTTTTCTTTATACTTCTTTGTGCTATATTATAAAAAAAATATAAAACATTTTTCCGTATTGATATACACTCAGTTATATCAACACTCGTGGGAATTGAGAAAACCCGAAATTGTGTGAAAACACTCAGCCCTCCGAGCGTTGTGTTTCCACAAAATTTCTCGTTTTCCCAATTTCCAGTCGTGTTGATATAATTGAAAATCAATACGGAAAAATGTTTTATATTTGTTAGGTATAAATTTTCTATGTTTATGTGCAACGATGTCTATGCTAGCGACTAAAAGAAGTTATCACAGTTTGCTGTAAGTTGCAAACTATCTGCAATATTTTGCCTGTAAAATTCTACTTCATTTTCAATGTAGAACACGCAAAGAAATGGATGCTACACAAACTAAATACCATGAACAGGAAGTGGCCAGTTTCGTGGAAACTATAACGAACATGAGCAATCCTTTTGAAGTGGAAGACAACATGATCAATATCGCCAGTGGAAAGGTCGCTACTGCAGATGTCTCTAGAGACATGAACTGTGCAAAGGACATTGGAGAACAGAAATGTAAAAATTTTATATCAGAGCAATTACTTAGTGAAAAACCAGATCTGTTTGCCACAATTAAAGCTACCAAACTAAGCACGTTTTCAACAATGGATAAGAAGGCAAAGGTGAAAACTAGTAAGGGACAAATTGTCGAGCTAAAAAACGACTTGAAATTTATCACCAGATTGCTTGCAGTAGGCAAAGCAAGAGATGTTGACATGAAAGAAGTTCCCACCTACAGTCTTAGGAAATTCCCGTCCCCATTATCAACTGTTGATGGACAGCTAGTGAAGACTTCCAAAGCAAAGTTATTGCATATCCTAGAAGGTCGTGTAGAACACTCAGCAATTGATCAGTTGCCACCTAATAATGCCTTAATACTGGATGGCATGGCGCTAATTCAGACGATTAAACGCATCCCTGAAACCTTTGGGGCTTTGGTGAAAGTCATAATGAATCGTATTTTGTCATCAGCAGCAAGTTCAAAGTCAACAAGGGTTGATTTCGTGTGTGACACATATCCTGATGTAAGCATCAAGAACCTGGAAAGGAGTAAGCGTGCGGAAACAGGATCGATGATGATTATGATTCTAGGTCCACAACAGAAGGTGCCCAGACAATTCAAGAAGTTCCTGTCTCTTGGAAAGAATAAAGAAGCGTTGATTGAATTTATTTTCCAGCATATGAAAGCTGTCGAAGGATTGTCAACTGCCGTTGATTGAATTTATTTTCCAGCATATGAAAGCTGTCGAATGATTGTCAACTGCAGTCGGAGATATGGAACTATTTGTAAGTCACGGGAAGCTGTGCCATCAAGTAAGTACAACCAGCCAAGGTGAAATTCTGATCGAAGAATGCGCTGAACTATATTGTGATCACGAAGAAGAGGATACACGACTACTTCTTCCCGCAAAACGCGCCGCTGCAGTTCATTATCATGTTATCATACGCAGTCCTGATACTGATGTTTTTATCATAATGTTAGGTCATAAACCAGCAATACCAGCAACGATGTATTTTGACACTGGAGTTGGAAATCAGAGAAGAATTTTAGATATAAGGCCCCGTTTACACTATACTGGATTCGCTCGTCACGCCAACATCTTCTGCCGTTAAGGAGCAATGGTTAGTAGCAAATGCTTATTAGTTTGACAGAATTGGCATGTTTATTTGGGTCTCTGAGATTAAAAATCTTCACAGCCTTTCAATGCCTACAAAATATGACCCACTCCGATAGCAATCCGGTATAGTGTAAACGGGGCCTAAGTAGAATACACGAAACGCTTGGCGCAATCTCGTTCCCCGAGCCTGCGATCCTTGGGAAGGAAACGAAGGCTCTGGGATAATCCATCTCAGACATACAGAAAACTGTATGTCGACCGAACTGCGCATGCGTTGCCAAAAGCAAAACAAATTGTTTGAAATATTTTATTGTTTCGTCTAAAATGATTATATTTTCGGGGTTTTGGTGGAAATGTTGATGTTCTTCATAGTGGGATACAAAAGGTGTGTTAGCGACTGAATAAGGAAAATATTGCGTGTGAAACAGGGTCAGTATAGAGCCGGCAGGAGCCGCGAAGAGTGCTGTTGTCGAAGAAAAATGTCACAATTAATTGTAATCTTGTCCATTCACCTCTGTGTCAGTTTGAAAAGCTTTAAATGTAGAGACATTTGTGGTTCCTCCAGCATAATTTAGCCGTTTAACGCTATTATGTTTCTAATGGTTGAAAGAGCGCGTGGAAAGGGCAATTTTCAAGAACAAAAACAATTACAATGTACTGTGTATTAATTGCTACTGTAGTATTAAAATACCTGAAGAGAGTCTCAATTCTAATATTAAGTCGGTTATAAACCTTGATAATATTAAAGTTTTCAGAAGATTTGTATATCAGAGGAATATTAAAAGGAATTTAGACTTATAAAACATATCATTAAAAATATGAATATAGTGAATTCCATGTTTGTATAACACAATTTGTGTTATCATCTCTAGAAATTAACAGTTTATAAACCAAATCCTTGTTATATTTTTTAACTGCCCTTATAGCTTTCCTTATATGTTTTAATATTTGCAAGCAGTTTAGTAGGTTAGGGATGCAACAGCACTTTTCAAATTATTGAATTGTAACCAAATTTTGTGTCTGGATAGGAATTTTACTATTAAAGATTTACAGTTTGTAATGATAGAGTTGGAGCAAGTTAAGCTGCAATGTGCCTCAGGTTGCCCTACTTTGTTATTTTAAGCTGTTTAACGCCAGAATTTTTTCTCGTCAAGGGGAAAGTATTGGACTTTGATATTGGTATTTGAATGGGTTAACCAGTCCATCTGCATGTCTACCAGCTATCTTTGGTTAATTATCTCTTTAGATCATTAATTTAAGCCACAATGCCCTTAGTGCACCTTTTTTGTTATTTCACTGTACTTCTGGACAATATTTCTCACCAATGGCCAGAAATGTACTTGACTTCATGTCAACTTGATTACTGCCATTAATTAATTAACTACTGTACTAAATAGGACATTCAAGGTTGGAGATGTAATAGCAATAGAGGTTGCTATCATTGTAGCATTCAGGGGCGTCGCTGGCCCAAATTGTCAGGCATTTGGCAATTTATTGTATCGGCAATCAGAAAATTGTTTTCGTGGCCAGCATGATTTGAATTGGATAGGAATGGAAAAACTGAGTTTTTGTTGCCCCTTCTCAGAGTAGGTATGTGTTGTTTTATAGTGTAAATAACAAGTTTTGATATTGCAATCAAACTGACAGGGTAGTTGTCATGACCGTGGTAATAAAAATATTTCTATGGCTTGGCATTTACATTGGGCAATTTTTTATCATTCATCACAAAATTATACCTGCACCCTAGGTGGTTCCCTGCAGGGGGTCATAACAGGGGGAAGCTGATGAAAATGAATTCTGGTATAATTTAGTGGCTGATCACTATCATTTAATATTTTTGTGAATAGAACATTTTTTTAAAAAAGTATATGAATTTATTAAAAATATTTATATGGTTTCCCAATCTGGAATTCATACTTGGATGAAAGGTTTATGATGTTTTCTTGGACAGAATCCAATTAATACAACCTCGTACAGAGTGCAGGGCTTCTTTGAATTACTGTGTGGACAAGATTAATAAAGGGATTGCCAATTTGGCATATTGTACTACTCAATAAATTTAAATTATTAAATACTTTCTGCTACAGTTAGCTGTAATATTATACTGTATATTATTGTGTTTCATATGACGTCATAAATTTGACGGGGGGGTCAACTCTAAATCGAGACACAGTCATCAGAGTGAATTAATTTTTCACTGTATGTGTTGGCCTTGTGTTTGGTGGCAAATACATGCAATTTCATATCATTTGCTCTCTCCAGTACAGCATAAGCATCAATACATTTTAGGTTGACCCCATGTCAGAACGTGCAAAATGCCTAGTGAAACCCCAGAATTCATTGTATGTATTAGGTGTATGCAGACTGGAATACAAGTTAATAATAACACTGCCTGCGAAATTGTGGTTTATTTAGAGAATAAAGGTTTTTTGAACACTTCTATAAATAAATTATAACAACAAAAGATTCATATGCATGTACCCATATAGGGAAAGGTTACATGCTACAAGTTAAAATGAGTATTACATACTCCTGCACTTGAAAAGTTTACAGCACAGTATATACATTAAATAATAAAATATATAACAGTAAATCCCAAGATTGGATTTATTGAAACTAGTCATTAACTAGTTCTTCGCAATTAAATAACACAAAGACAAATTAATAAAAGTTATTAACCATTTCTGACACAAATAGTATTTGCAAAATATAGCACATATTTGATATTATAGTCAAATAGTACAGTGTACTGACAGTACTGTATACTATGTATAGATTAAAACTACAGAAAACATGTACAACACAAATATGAGTAAAGTTTTCACGCTCCATTTAACTGTTGTGATATTATACGCATTAAGTATACGTTTCTTTGCATTTCCTTTGTAGTATTAGTATATAGCACAGCTCTGAAACACCAAAACAATATTCGTACACTCCTAAACGGCCGCCATGTTGTATATAAAAATATACGGTTAAAATTAATTTTTGCAAAATTGCAACATTCCATTGTATACCAGCAACCAATCATATTCACTTCTGAGATGGATTATCCCAGAGCCTTCGTTTCCTTCCCAAGGATCGCAGGCTCGGGGAACGAGATTGGGTAAAATCAACCTCGTCCCCAGGGTCTTCCTCGTGGTGGCGCGTGAGCTGAGGAAGACCCTGGTAAAATACGATGAAATCTCCAAGATTCTTGGAGATTTATCGCATGCGCAGTAACGACAACGTTATGTTGCTGACTACAATTAGCGCTGGCGCTTACGATTTTCTTGCTTAAAAATATACATGTTTTGTTGACTGTTTATGTATTTATTCTCAAAGTTTTAACAAATTTTACGAAAAATACTTCAGATATAAGCTGTGAACACACATGTACACAAAACTATGCAACATTCATCATCATATTGTATCAATTTGTCGGAGTATGGCGCTCATATTTGTGACATCGTTTTGTTCGCTTTGGCAACCCTCGTATATATCAGATGCTATTCGGCTTCAAATGCGACTGAATAAACACTGATAGTGTTGCCTGGAATATGAAATGATATTGATTGATTGTTCTGTATATCAAGGTATGTACTGTACATTTATACTGAATTTATTCGATTTATTTTCACACGTTGCTTTCACATTTTCCCAGAGTCTCGGAAATCACATTTTCAATTAAACACAGTTTCACACATGTATTATACAAGACTTCATTTCACACATACAGAAAGACTTCATTTCACACATACAGAAAGACTTTTAATCAAATTATGATAACAGTATGATAATTATGATAACAGTAGAAATTGCTTAGAAAGATTTTATTCTTTTTTCCATATACAGTACAACTGTTATTTTGATTTTCTCTTTCCTATATTTTCTTTAATTAAAGCAGGTACTGTTCTGTTACAAAACAACTAATAAACATTTTATTATTTTAACAGGTGAACCAAGCCAACTTGAATTCCATGGAAATATATAATCATGTCATCAATCAGATAGTAAACAATCATTAAGAATTAGATGGCCTCATGATTATATTTCACATTGACCAACATGAAAATTTTTAAATGGGAATGAGTTGATGGCATTATAGTTTTCTAATGTTCATCAAGGTGAAGAAACTCACTATACCTGTCATACCGCAAAGCCTTGGAAGTTCATGAAATATCGTTGCTCTCTCAAAGACGAAATAATTTATGTAAATCCTATTTTAAGAAACTTCTCAACCCGGAAAATAAATTGAATGAACTTATCCCTACTAAACGCGAGGACTTACGTACTTACAATCTACGTAATGATCAGCATATTAACTTAATTAATTGTAAGACTACAAGATTTAGTAAAAGTTTTATTCCTAGTATCGTATCATATAATGATTCATTTTAATTGTAATATAAATTTAGTTTTAATATACCGTATATTACTATATGTATTAGTTTTACCATGTATTTTAAATGTCAACTCTTATGACTGTATTATTTTAAATAGCCTTGTTTGACTTTTGTATTTTGTTTCTTTAATAATACAATCATTTACAATGGTGAAAATTACAGTTTAATATTTGTATTTCTAATGATAATTACTTGCACATATCCATCACACTTCTCTGTTACTATTAAACTTATTACTATCATGCAAGTAAAATCTCTTGGGAAAATAAATGTTGTCACCCAGGATGGTCATAAATATCAGCTAGTAAAACTAATGAATATACCTATAATCATGTACATATGACTATCATATAATATGTTGTAATTTCTTTAAGTGTTTCAAATTAAATACATTTTTATTTTCAGTTGTACATTGTTCAAACTTTATTTGAAACCTACACTATATGTAGTTGCTATGATTCAAATATCCAAAAGTGTGCCTTTTACTTCAGTCCTTATAGACTCCTCCCTAATACAGACACTTTATTGTGCCACTCCAATGTTCATTCAAAGTGATCCAACTGACATCTGAGCTGGTGATAATATATTGGAACTAGGAGTATATCAGATAAGTTGTTCATTCAGTCAAGACCTTGAGGTTGTGCTGATCATCATATCAAACTCCATTACATATTGTGCCTTAAAAACAAATATACAAATTTTAAAAGTTGTTGTAGAACACTGGGCCATTCCATCTAATATAGCCCCTCCCACACACACCCTATTGAGGGGTCTCTTCATAATACCTTAAAAATTTTGGAACCTCATTGGATACATTTTTGGAACACCCATGGATATCTTTCTACCCCTTTAGGATATTGTTCCTGCCCCTTTGGATATCACCAAAACACCTAATTTTTAGGAAATCTCTTAAGCTACCCTCTAGAAAAATTCTCCCCCATAGGATATCCAGACCTCAATAGGGGGGCTATTAAATGGAATGGCCCATTTGACTTGGTGAGTGGTGACTACCACCAAAGCAAAATAAAAGCATGCTGCCCTGCTTTACATAGAAATCAGAATAAATTTTGAAGCATTTCTACTGTTACTTCTAACGATTATCAGAATTGATGAGAAAATATGGAGTCTCTGTATGACTGTATATTAGTGATGTGATCTCACTGTTCATTAATTAAGGCTGAAATAGTTTGAAACTCGTGTGAAAATAAATTCAGTATAAATATACAGTACGTACCTTGATATACAGAACAATCAATCAATATCATTTCATATTCCAAGCAACACTATCAGTGTTTATTCAGTCGCATTTGAAGCCGAATAGCATCTGATATATACGAGGGTTGCCAGAGCGAACAAAACGATGTCACAAATATGAGCGCCATACTCCGACAAATTGATACAATATGATGATGAATGTTGCATAGTTTTGTGTACATGTGTGTTCACAGCTTATATCTGAAGTATTTTTCGTAAAATTTGTTAAAACTTTGAGAATAAATACATAAACAGTCAACAAAACATGTATATTTTTAAGCAAGAAAATCGTAAGCGCCAGCGCTAATTGTAGTCAGCAACATAACGTTGTCGTTACTGCGCATGCGATAAATCTCCAAGAATCTTGGAGATTTCATCGTATTTTACCAGGGTCTTCCTCAGCTCGCGCGCCACCACCAGGAAGACCCTGGGGACGAGGTTGAACTGGCAGAGGCAATTCCAACCTCGTACCCAGGGCTTCTGCGCTTATTGCTCTCAGAAGCCCTGGGATAATCCAACTCAGAACGTGATTTGATTGGTCGATGCGAATACAATGAAAGTACCGGAAGTTATTCATTAACCGGGTGATATTTTGGCAACATGTCTGCTATCTCAAGGAGTGTATACAAAAGTTAAATGCTGGTTTTTGCATGAAAATACTTTTAAATCAAATTGTGGGCTATTTTGAAAAGAGCAAAAGAAGAAATGGACTATTTGTATTTGTAAATAAGCAAGAATGGCGAACAGAGTAAAAAAATTAACATAATAAAGCGAAACATTTCTCGTTCGAAAATTGAAATTTCAAGTATAAATCTACAACTTCAACCACGATATTCAATGTAAATATTACATAATAAAGTTTTTAATACCTTTTTTACCTTTATTTGATAAATTGTGTGTTCTATATTGTTGCATTTTGTATTGGAATAGGATAAATTATGAATTATACACAAATATTTAAATTTACAAATTATTCCCAATTTGAGGATGCTGGGTGCACTGGCTCGGAGTTTGTATTAGTGCCTATTTATTATTGAGTTATTAGTGCCTCTAAATCTCTAATGTACAAACATTGTAATCTGTTACTTAATACCATAAAGAAACTGTTGATAGCACATATATTAAATGACTATTAATCAAAATGAACTAAATTTTCGACCATTATATAGCATATTTCCCCCAATATTGAGGGAATAATTTCTCCTATTTATTTTTAAAATAAGCCAATATTGCCCAACTGTGAAGTAAATATTGCCCGACTGGCCTAGTCTGCCCAACAATTGAGCCCAGCCCTGTGCGCCTATGACCAGGCCTACAGGTGGACCCCCAACCTGATTGGTCACAATTTTTCTTTCTCCAAAATTTCCCCTCCCCATGTACAAGGATTGACAATTTGACAGTTTGATTAGATTTGAAAAAAAAACACAGTTATATTGGGTCATTCCAGAAAACACCCATACCACTCCCACAGAGGAAATTGAAAGTTAATCCCTCCTACCCCGTTGGATGTCCTAATACATTTACTATTATCAGAAACAATTTTTCCCCCCTCCCCCTCTGAACGGCAGAAATTTCCTCTGTGGGGAGAGTGTGGATATTTTCTGGAACGACCTATTTGAGAAATG
Organism: Paramuricea clavata; assembly: GCA_902702795.2. Taxonomy (NCBI): domain Eukaryota; kingdom Metazoa; phylum Cnidaria; class Anthozoa; order Malacalcyonacea; family Plexauridae; genus Paramuricea; species Paramuricea clavata. Next base: position 5,656 of record CACRXK020003022.1, on the reverse strand, counting down.
CTTTTGCACAAATTTTAAATTTTCTTACAATTTTCTTGTATGTCAGAACACTGTTCTAAGTTGCAACTAAAATTCAGAGGTCTAAAAGGCTCAAGTCAATTTCAGTGGTGTAACCAGAGGGGGGGGGGTCAAAATATTTTAAATGTTTTGAACTTGTTTGTAATTAATTAGAGTTGAACATGTGTTAACTGCAAGGTTATTTCAAATCACCAAAACACATTAAAATAGCCCCCCAAATGGCACTTTATTAACTAGAATTTAAAAAGTCTACATTGTACTATATTATACATGGATAGCTTGGGAGTCCAAATATATTTTTACATGCTAACAAACTTTATTCAAACTAGTGCAGGCCCCTCCTGGGGATTTCAGTCCCCCTTGAAGGCCTTAATTAGAAATTCTGGCTACATCACTGCTCAATTCCATTGCCAATGATGGTGTTAGCATGATTAGACAGAGTAGGTTAACAAACTAGTGTGTATTATGAGATAATCCATTGAACACCAATGATCTATCCCAACATACAAAATCATCTGGTGCAGTGGTGGATCCAGCAAAGTTTTTTTGGGGGGTGCTAACCAATGGAGAAACGAGCGCTGAAGGCGCAAGATTTCTAGTGTGGTCTGGGGGCATACTACCACGGAAAATTTTTAAAATTTGGGTCTCTGAAATGGCATTTCCAGCATTCTGAGAAAACATTCTGGAAAATTTTTAGATTCTCAAAACATTTAAAAATTTGGAATATTTAATATTGGCTATTCCACTATTGTCAACTAGTGATACCCAACTGAATTCCTTAACATAAGTTGGTTAGAATTAGGATAAACATCATTTTTGCACCCCCACCCCCCATGCACCCCTGTTGACCAGAGCCTGGGGGGGGGGGTGCACACCAGAGTAAAATAAAAAGTAAGACACAATGTATAACTTAATAGGTAAGGTTAATGGCCAGAACTAAATGATAAACAATATTTTATAATAAACCCAAATTAGTTCAGCACCATTGGTTCTTATAACACTGTTCATTCCAATACTAGAACATCAGCAATTAACAAAAGTTGGAGTTTCATCCGATGACATGTATGCTTCTAACCATGCTGTCCATGCAGCTATCAGACAGTTTTTAATTTTCAACATTGATTCCCAAAGCCATTATTCTCAAGATTTGCCAAAAAGGTTTTCCAAATAAGTACAGAATTATATTACATCACTCATCACTGTTCATTTTACATTCTTCAAGTAGATGCATGTTTACAGTACAGTATATCTTGTGCATTTATAATTAAATTTTGCAATATCTTGTTCAAAACCCTCAAATCCAAGATAATCGGCAGCCAGCCATGTTACCAGTAAGATTTCTAGTCTGTTGATTTTGAAATGACCAAGGTTGTACTCGAATATAAATATTTATACTTTAATTATTGAATAGCCCCTGTATATCGCTGACAAGGTATGCTGTTCAGCTGTTGTCGCGATATAAGATGTTCTTTTGCTCGCCAAAGGGCTTATTTTACGCATAATTGTATCTCTAAATTGATTATTCCTGACTTTAAATTCCAAAAGCCACGCGATAAGCAGTTTAAGACGTCTTTACAAGTCCAAATATATCATAAATTGCAACAAATAATCCACTCTCACTCCTTGCGTAAAAATATGCCCAGTCAGCGTTTTTAGCTGGAGCTACTGTTTACTTCCGCTTCCGGGGGCACCACTGTTCTATGGTGTTCCGGTTTGGATTCATATGTTTGGATTATCCCAGGGCTTCTGAGATAAATAAGCGCAGAAGCCCTGGGTACGAGGTTGAGGCAATTCTTTCTTCCGTCTTCCCGTTGCCCCCCGCGCGCGTTTCTCTCCCCAATTGAAACTTCATGTAAGATTCATATGTAAGCCTATTCCATTCATGTAAGCCTATATTAGCCTATTCCAATTGCCTCTGTGGAGGAGAGAGTACATGCACGTATAAGGTTTCAATACAGAAACAATCATGCAGCCAGTCATGCAAGATATTCTTAAAATCACGAGATAAAACCTATAACTTATTGCAGCAATAGAAGAGTTCATCTTAATACTATGACTTAATTAAATAGTGAAGGACAAAATTCAGGTGGAATTGGTATAGTTATCAAGGAACAAAGCTGTGCGTTCGAAGGTACTAAGGTAGGCGATATTGGACATATTGTCCTTCCTGTTGCGAGCATTTCGTTAGGAACATATTGTATTGCTGAGGTTCTCGCATTAATTTCACAGCACAATTAGTTAAAATGACATGTTTATATTTAGGAATTAAAGTTCGATCCTGTGTGCATTTGAATATGATTTAATATCGTTTCGGCGTTGGTAAGTGTAAATGTGCTTACACAACAATTTTCTGAAAAATGTGCTTACACAACAATTCCTATACCTGATAAGATTCCAGCAGATATTTCTCGTTATTCCTGTAGCCTTTGATTCAGTTGTACTGAAAGTATGTAGATATTTATTTCTGAATTACATGTATATCTCATTCATTGTAGTTGTATCAAGTCAGGGCGAATGAAACCAGAATTGAATGAGATATACATGAAATTCAGAAATAAATAACTACTGAATCAGTTTGATGATTTGATAATTTCATCTCTTATTATAATACAATGTGGCTAGAAACTTGATGAAACCATCAAACGTCCAAAGTTTAATTTATCAAATATTCTATCATTGTATTATCCTAACTAGAAATACACGCATGCAATAACCCCTCGCCTGTTTTCAAAAGATATATACTCAGTGCCGTTGCTAGCACTTCGTCTCAGGGTGTGTGTGAGGTTGGATAGAGGGGGGTGGTTACCAAAATGTTCCCAGATGTACAAAAAATTTTCAGGACATATAATAATTTTTCCGAAAATACAGTTGTTTTCCAAATTCACTTTCTCATGTCCTGAGAATTACCTGAATTCCCCTGAAAATCTTCTGCAAATCTACTTAAATTTACCTAAAAGTGCACTGGAAATCTACCTGAAATTCCTCATGAGCAATTATCAGGGGTGTTGCACCCCCCACAGTGAGTTTCACGCATTCACGCAAACACTCTCTGATTTATTGTTCGTGTATTTCATCTCCCAAAATTTTGTGCATCATACTATAGAGCATTTTGCTGTTGTCATGGTCTAGCGTGGTTCAAATTTATGAATTTTTATTATATAAAGTATAGTGTTTTATGTACTATTTAAAACACGAGTGGGAGTGTTTTATCAGATATATAACGCGAGGCGCAGCCGAGCGTTATATATCTGATAAAACACGACAACGAGTGTTTTGAATAGCTTAAAATACGACTACAAAAGAATACTAATTAGGATGAACCATAGTATAATCATGCTAATTAAGATGAACAATTATATAATGCCACATGTGTTTTATCAGATATAAAGTCACTCCACGTGACTCCATGGCTGACATGATTTGCCGCAAGGTTTATGAATTATTAATGAGTATTTTAAAGAGATTTCGAGCACTCATAAAAATGATAATCTCACATGTGAAATTATTCATGATAATCTTACATGTGAAAATTATCGCCATTTTCAATTATCGCTTTTCTGTAAAAATTATCGCTTTTCAAAGACTGTCCTTTATATAATAAACAGGAAAATACATGGGTGGTTGGAAATACCAGATTTATTTTTCGTGTTGAACATGACATCTCACTCGTTCGATGCGCTCACTTGTTCGCTGCGCACTCATGTTCAACACTCGAAATAAATCTGGTATTTTGTGCACCCATGTATTATTCTCTATTTAAACTACAACTTGACTGGTTTAAATTATAATCAAGTTATCAGTGATAGTAAAAGTTGCAGATACAAGTGTTTTGTTTTATATTATTATCAAGTTATCAGTGATCGCAAAACCTCCAAATCCTTAATTTCAAATGTTAGAATGTTAGAGTTTGTAATCCAAGTGAGAATTATATACATTATAAGACCTAACCAGCAACGACTGCAAAAAATGCAGCACAAGGTAGGAATTGAACCTACGGCCCGGTGATTCTGGTGCAGCGCTCTAACCAACTGAGCTACAGAGGTCAGCTGTTGAGCTTGAACCGTAAGTTCATTTATATTTAGGTTATCGGGTGTGCGGGTTGTGATAAGGTGGACTTCAATAATTTGGATTCTTGCACTTCACTTGGTGGAATTAATATTAGAATGTTAGGGTTTGTAATCCAAGTGAGAATATATACATTTTAAGACCTAACCAGGAACGACTGCGAAAAATGCAGCACAAGGTCCTCTGGTAGGAATTGAACCTACGGCCCTGCGATTCCGGTGCAGCGCTCTAACCAACTGCGCTACAGAGGCCAGCTGTTGAGCTTTAACCGTAAGTTCATGTATATTTAGGTAATCGGGTGTGCGGGTTGTGATAAGGTGGGCTTTCATAATTTGGATTCTTGCACTTCACTTGGTGGAATTAATATTAGAATGTTAGGGTTTGTAATCCAAGTGAGAATATATACATTTTTAGACCTAACAAGGAACGCGAAAAATGCAGCACAAGGTCCTCTGGTAGGAATTGAACCTACGGCCCTGCAATTCCGGTGCAGCGCTCTAACCAACTGAGCTACAGATGCCAGCTGTTGAGCTTTAACCGTAAGTTCATGTATATTTAGGTAATCGGGTGTGCGGGTTGTGATAAGGTGGACTTCAATAATTTGGATTCTTGCACTTTACTTGGTGGAATTAAAATTGGAATGTTAGGGTTTGTAATCCAAGTGAGAATATATACATTTTAAGACCTAACCAGGAACGACTGCGAAAAATGCAGCACAAGGTCCTCTGGTAGGAATTGAACCTACAGCCCTGCGATTCCGGTGCAGCGCTCTAACCAACTGAGCTACAGAGGCCAGCTGTTGAGCTTTAACTGTAAGTGCATGTATATTTAGGTAATCGGGTGTGCGGGTTGTGATAAGGTGGACTTCAATAATTTGGATTCTTGCACTTCACTTGGTGGAATTAATATTAGAATGTTAGGGTTTGTAATCCAAGTGAGAATATATACATTTTTAGACCTAACAAGGAACGACTGCGAAAAATGCAGCACAAGGTCCTCTCGTAGGAATTGAACCTACGGCCCTGCAATTCCAGTGCAGCGCTCTAACCAACTGAGCTACAGATGCCAGCTGTTGAGCTTTAACCGTAAGTTCATGTATATTTAGGTAATCGGGTGTGCGGGTTGTGATAAGGTGGACTTCAATAATTTGGATTCTTGCACTTCACTTGGTGGAATTAATAGTAGAATGTTAGGGTTTGTAATCCAAGTGAGAATATATACATTTTAAGACCTAACCAGGAACGACTGCGAAAAATGCAGCACAAGGTCCTCTGGTAGGAATTGAACCTACAGCCCTGCGATTCCGGTGCAGCGCTCTAACCAACTGAGCTACAGAGACCAGCTGTTGAGCTTTAACTGTAAGTTCATGTATATTTAGGTAATCGGGTGTGCGGGTTGTGATAAGGTGGACTTCGATAATTTGGATTCTTGCACTTCACTTGTTGGAATTAATATTAGAATGTTAGGGTTTGTAATCCAAGTGAGAATATATACATTTTAAGACATAACCAGGAACGACTGCGAAAAATGCAGCACAAGGTCCTCTGGTAGGAATTGAACCTACGGCCCTGCA
>CACRXK020003021.1:0-38775 GCA_902702795.2 Paramuricea clavata | reverse complement strand
CATCAATATAGTTTTTACAACGAGGGAGCTTTTAGAAAATATGCGCGATCAAATAGAAGGTTTCCGAGACATCCGAATTCGACCCCTTCATCCAGATTCCTCTGTCAAATTTGCTCGTTTACTTCTTCCTTCATTTTCTGAAAGTGTTGTTGCAAATGTGGCTAGAATTTCGTCTCATGTTCCTCTTGCAATGAAACTCATTGTTTCGTTAGTTGAAAATAACACTGATCAATCTATCGATTGCCATGCGTCATTTTGCGACAAGTACATGTAGTCTGGAAAATTCTCAAGATCTTTTTCACATCTTATCCAAGTCTGAAATATTTCTTTCTCTTATTGGTTTACCCTACGGCGCATCGTTAGATATTGGTTGTCCCGCTCGTGCAGTACTAAATATTCCTAAATTATATGATTTGGTTATAGAACAATGCAGAACACAGAAATGTTATGATGCTAACTCAAAATTGCATGTCAGCAAATATTTTCAAACTATTGCCTTTTCTTTCTTTTTCTCGTCTGAGTATTTAGAAATACCTCAACATATACGCGAAGACGTCATGTTGTTATCGGATGGTAGTGGAGCAAAATTAGGTTGTTATGAAGAAATTTCGCTTATTTCTAAAGGAAATGTGAAGTTAGGTATGGAATGTATTGAAAAACATCTCGATGGTTTACAAACTTGTGCTGATCAACAACTTGTAAAGTGCTTATGCCTTCAGCTCCTTGCACTTTTATATACTGATTTAAACGAGTGCAACCAATCGAACAAGTTACGTAGAGAGGCCATCGAGATTTGCAAAGAAATTGGTAATTACAATCTCTTTGTAATTGGTGATTGTGAGGAAACTTTATCCATGACGCAAAAGGAATATAAAGGCGAGCAATTAATATTGTTTGTCTATCTTTTAACTATGTGGTCAAAAGTAATTTTCAACGCGGAGACACAACTCTACTTTTTAAACTTTGTTCATCAATTAGAGCAGCAGCTAGAAAATAACGCATACAATGCTCCACAATATTTATTTCCAGTGTTTACATATGGTGATTCTCTTTTAGCTATTCTTGGTGTTGGTGTGGGACAAGAGGTTCTTTTGGATGAAAAAGTCACATTTCTTAAAAAATCAGTGATGTCTGAGGATTGTTGTTTCTTGACAGATAGGCCTAGAACATTTCCGATTAGGTGTTCGGAGCGATTGCTCCATTGCTATAATTTTCAAATCGTTAGGGACGATAATGAAATAAAGCAAGGTCCAAGTGTTGACACATGCCGCAACGCACTTGATTTTTCACTTAAACAATGTGGTAAACAACATTGGAATACTGGGTTTTGTTACCTTGAATTGGGTTTGGCTGAGAATAATGCTGAGAATTTTATATCTGCTCTTAATGCATTTGACCAGGCTCTTGAAATTATGACAGCCGCTCATGGTGGAACCAGCATCAGTAATGCTAATCTAGCTGATGTTTATATCGGGAAAGGATGTTTATATCGTATACATGGATAAAAGATTTCGAATCCGCTATTGCTTCTTTTGAGGAAGCACTTAGAATAAAAAGGAAATTGTACAATGAAGGTACTAAAGAAATCGCTCAAATCTTGTTTCTGTTAGGGAATTCGCAAATGTATTTCAAAGATTTATCTTCCAGCCTTGCAACACTTAATCAGGCTCTGCGAATAAGGAAAAAACTGTATGATGAGAATCCAAGCTCGAACGGGTATAGAAATGTAGTTGAATGTTACTGTATTATTGCACACGTGCATTACGATCTTGGCAACAACACTGAAAGTGGAAAATGTTTAAAAACTGCACTTGAAGTAGGCACCGATTGCGATCAAGAACGTTCACTTGCACATGGTCTTATTTCTTTGGAACTTCTATATTATTTAAATGCAGATGAAAACATGTACATGACATTGTTGGAAAGTTGTTTACCAGTGATCAAGGAAAATTATAAGTCGTTATTATCTATAGTGTATTTGGGATTAGGGTCAAAACAAGTTGAGTCAGGAAAGTATGAGGCTGGTCTAGCGTCCTTTCATGAGGCCCTTGCCATTGAGTTGCAGGTCACATTGGAAAGCAATTTTGCTATTCGATTGACGACAGTTTCAGGCTACATTACAATGGTTGAAACCTTATTTAATATTGAAAAATTTAAATTGGCGGGAAAGGCCATTGACAGAGCTTTCCAAATAGCAGAATCACTTCGAATTCCTGAAGTAGATGGACAGCATCTTGGGATCTTTCGATGTTATTACTGGAAGGGCCGCATTCAAATTGAAATGCATGAATATATGACAGCAATTGATTCCCTTAAATGTGCACTTCTGCAACTTTCCAAAATTCTTCATGAATTCTCTGATACGTTCGACGTATTTGAGTGTCATAGCGCGATAGCAACAGCTTATTTCTTTGTTGGATATTATAAAGATTCGCTTACGTCGTTTTATGATGCATTGTCTGTCATTAAATATCTTTTTCCAGAGGGGAGCGAAAATGAAGCTGAAGTATATGTCGCTGTGGCCAAAGTCGCACAAGAAATGAAAAACAAAACTTTGGAAGTAAGTAATTTGCGCTTTGGGTACAAGATGCATTCAAAAGTTCTGGGAGAAAACCACTCCAAGACAGAAATAAGCTATATTGCATATGTTAGAGCTCTTATGGGTCAAGGTAATTCGTTGCCATATAATCGTCATACCAAGTAAAGTCATAAACATCAATGTCGTCTGGACTATCAGTAGCGTATTGTGAGAAACAATCGATTGTTCATTTAAGTTCGTTGCTGCAATTCGTTAATATTTGTACAGGTTTGCACTTGTTGGTTTGCACAGGTTTGCACAGGTTTGCAGTTGCACGGTTTTTTGACTTCCTAGTTCACCACTTCAGAGAGTATTCTTATATTTCCAGCAGAAATTAGCTTCGATTTCTTTCATGGAATTGGCATCACCAAAGTCTGAACGTTTTCTAGTTTTAATACAAACCATGCAACATATATCCTATCGCAACTTACGCAAAATATTTTAATTTTGAAAGTTCATAGCCTTACAAAACAAAGTAGCTGTCAACAATATATAGCAATACTCCATAACATTACACTTGCCAATGCACCATACATGACATCTAGATCTTAAGTGTAGCTTACCCATAACTTAGTCATGTCCTGGTATGATAACCTGGGAGGGGCCACTTCTTTTGAAGGTTTAACTGTGGAGACTTCTATATTTGGGTTCATTCATGGACCAAGTTGTTAAAGAGAATTTAACTCTAAAGAGCATCTATAACGGGCTTTGTCGTAGGAACAATTTTTTATGAGCTGCATGTGGGGAGCAAGGAGAGGTAGAGGAATGCAATATATGCCTTGGTGTGCTTCTGTTCATCTACTCTTTAATACTATAGCGTACCTATTATGGAACAATAGTTTCAATAACTGCGACAACAATAGCCGCAGCAGCAATAGTGAAACAATTAACAGGTATTTATAGGCTGTTCGAAGGTCAGGCGAATAAGGGCGAAGATTTGACATTCAGCAGGGATGCGAGATCCAGCCATATCTGATAGGGAGTGCTCATCGGGCTATGGTCATGGTTCAGGTTGCGACATTGACAAAGTGGCTGAGGAATGGAGCTTTGACATCGAGGCACTTGTCTGTAGTCTTGCAGTTTCGCTATCATGTTACTATCTCATGCTGTTCTAAATTTATTCTTTTGTCTTTCCATGTCTTCTCAAATCTCAAAATGATCTCGATACGGAAATCCCCCACCCCTCTTTGGACAAAGGCTAGGAAGAGTGTTTACCCCACCGCTTCTTCAGAAAATAAATCCCTAACATGCAGAGATTGCCGTTGTTCATCTTACATTTCAAGTACTGATTGAGGAATCTGACGTACGCATTTATATTTCGAAATCTTTCATTCCGCCAGATCCAGCTCCAGTATCTGCCGGTCATGTTTGTACCTAACCAAGTTGATATTGATATTGGTCGCGTGTTTGTTTGGTATTGTTATTGGTCGCGTTTGTTTGGGCCATGGCATTTGGCATACATGTACGTTTGGCGTACCAGTGCATGATAGTTATCGAAAGGTGCTAATAAAAAACTGCAAACCAAAATATTGTGTGACTGCAAGTGAAACTGAGTTTCAACCTTCAATTTCCAGTTTCCACAAGGCACTCTTATTCCAAATTGAACTTTTATTGTATGCGGACGAACGTGGGACTAGAAAACTTTGCCATTGTGTGCTTCAAATGATTTTACTTTCTAACTCTGAAATTACTCGTTGTGAAGTTAAAACTGTTTACAGCAATGCACGTTTCGAGCATAGTCGAAGAAGGTATTGAAGATTTTTTCCTCCTTCATTAAATGAAAATTGACTTTTGAGTTGAAAATTGAATTAAGCTTTTGCTTACGAAAAATGAGGCTCGATGTTTAGGGTGAGACGAGGATTATGATCTCGCTAACGTAATTTAACTATTGTAAGCAAAATAGCTTGAAAATTGGCGAACTCCTGTAATACGAGCAAAACCTACTTTTCAAACCGTGGTGTTTTAATAACCTGAAATTGAGGACGAAATACAATTTGCAGGAAATTCTCGTGCTGTATGTAAAACCATGTTAATTATTTGTTAATCAAATAATTAAGTATAGTTCTTGAAGAATATGATGCGAAGCTAGCCAGGGAAACTGGTCATGCCATGCTATTAAACCTGCATCTAAATAGGTTGTAGACAATACATTTCTAAAACTTTGAATGATCCACTGAAATCGTTAAAATTTTTTTATATAAAATTGCCTTTTCTATGGTTAGCTCGCCACTGAGAATCTCTAATGCATGATTGAATTCAGTACACACGAAATGATAATATATCAATACAGTTTAGTGTAAGGATATTTCCAGATATAAGCGTATTTTAGTAGTTTAATATAGTTAGCATGCAACCACTTTTATATTGTATGAATATATGTTACTTTAATGTAATCCATACTTTCATTTAATCGGCTAAGCATATTCAGGGAGACTGGAACGATAGAAAGGACCACGTTGAGTCAAGTCTAAGAATGCTCCGACCAATGGTAAAATGTAAGCATAACTTGATATCATTCGTCAAGTTAGTAGTAGTTCTGCAAATAAGGTAGTCAGTTGACAAAGTTTGTTGAAGAATGGTATATTTCTGTCTCAGTAAACCAATAATTCTTTCGACATGTCGGACAGTAGCAATCTTTCTTGTCTGTTGCACATCAGCAGAATCGAGTTGGTCTTTTCCTTTTGTAAATGCTGGAATGTTCAATTTGGCTTGGCAAAACTGAACACTTTCATGGACAGTGAAACCCCTATCCGCCAGAACCAAATCCTGGTATAAATAAGATTGACCAGAAAGCCACAGTTCTCAGTCACAAACTTATCTGTACAGTCCGCCCTCCCCAAGCTTCACTGGTGTAATTCCAATTAACACTTTAACAGTGTTGTGATGCTTGTAACTTGAAAACGTCTATGCCCTTGCAAGGAGATTAGTTTGTCTATCAATAAATGTCAGCAGAACATGGTTTACCCAGAAATTAAAACTCGGATTGAAGCATAGAATTATGACACTCGCTTGTCTGAATGCCACCTGTTGTGGTTGAAACGTCTGTTTGTGTTTATATGGCTGGCGTTTCTCAAGTTTTCTGCGGCAAATTTTCTGCGATGACTTCGATATCGTCCATAGTCATAGGATCAAATAAACATTTAACAACCACGCCAGGTTCGTTTACTCTCTGTAAGTTCTCTTTGACCATTTCTTCTGTATTCTCATGCATATGCGTTTCATTCGTTCGGCGACTCCAATTTAGTAGAGAGTTCCAATACCAATACCGATACCAACAACATGTCATGCGCATGCGCTCTGCTCACAAGAAGCACAAGGACAAGTGTATTGGAAGTCACCACTATCGAAGTCGGCCTTGTATTGGAAGTCGTGGGAATTGTAAGATAAACTCAAATAAATCGGATATTTCATAATTTTTACGATAAACACGTAAACTATTTGTTTATTGGCATCGCCTGAGTCATGTTTAGTCGGAATTTTAGCTCAGTTGCCGCACATTTTCGGTGACGATTAATGTGTTCTATTCTTTATCGGTCGTAATAACTTAACGCTTTAAAATTCCCGGTACCAAAATGAGAACGGAAGTGAGGATATCGATATTGGTATTGGTATCGGAAGTCGAACTTAAACTCTCTATCATGGCCGAAAGCCATCTTCGCCTGCGTTCGGTTCACAAAATCTCCATTTCCTCGCCTTGATTTTTAACAACTTTCGGCACCCAGCAGCCGAGAAAGATCTGTACGTTTAGATTTGTCATTTGAACAGTTTAAAACTACACAAAAAGCCGGCATATTGAGGAATATTTCGAACAGATTTGGCACAGCTATAAGTAAACACTAGTAAAATAAGTAACGCGTTTTACTCCACCAACATGGCGGACGCTAAATTCTAGTGACGTCACAGAGGTTCGCGTGAAAACACACTATACCGCTAATCCTACATTTGAACGTCACGAACATGATTTAAGATGGTCTCAATTTTCTGGCATGGCCCACCACCCCTCCCCTTCGCGCATAGGCATACGCGGCGGAATTGCAGAATTTCTATATTTCGGTTAATTGCCTATTGAAATATGTCAATTTCATGTCAACTTTTTAGCTAGAGTTTGTTAAAATTTCAAATTTTGGACAGTTAACCTCCAGACAGCTCCATCTTAGACAATTGCGTGCAAAAATAATGAGACTTTTCACGTTTTTGGCCATTTTAAAGTACGTCAGGCTCCCCCCTTGTCCAATGACCAATGTTGAAAAAGTGGACTGAATTTTCTCTTTTCAGTCATTCGCAGAGCGAGGGGGGCATTTATGCGATTGTCTCAATACTTTTTGCCCCTGATTGTAGGATGGTATTGAGTCGGTTAAGGCCCTGTCACACTATTGCAAATCGTACTAGCGTATGTCAGCGTAAGAAAATACGTTTCAAGCACGGTATACGGTGGCATACGGCGAGCCTCGGCGAGACAGAAAATTTTTTAAGCATGCTTAAATTTTGTACGTATTCGGACATATATGGTTTATATAAGCTTACTCTAGGCGCACGCTGAATACCCTAGATCGAGGTACGCCAGATGTACGGTACTCCGTAGTCATACGCTAGCATTTCGGGGGATGTACTCCAGTTTTCTACAAAGCAATTCCATCTTGGCAACGATTCCAGGCTTCCAGCTACGTCATGTTCTGCATGAAAGACCTTTCAATGGGTTACGAAGGGTGAAGACGTACCTTCGTTCCACAATGAGTCAAGAAAGGTGGTGGAAAAAACGAAGCTTGTTAAAAATGTATTGCCTATAGACTTTTAGATATATTCCGTACTCCGCCTTTTCCAATTTCCGAGAGACATTGAATCGACTGGCATATTTTCTCGTCCGGCAAATTCTCCCTAAAATCGGGCAATTCTATATAAAAATTGCGATTGGAGAACTCTGCTCAAAAATCTGGCATTTCTAGTTAAACATTGCACGAATAATGAACGCAGTGGCGTAACGGAGGAAGAGGGGGCCCTTAGGCATATTTGGTGTGGGGGCCCTGTTGACTGTTGTCATTGTTTGACTGAGATATTGTATTTATATTTGCTGTATATTGAATGTTGATAGAATGTTAACACACATTTTTTAAGTTTTCTAGTTTTCTGGGCGATAGGCCCTGGCTGATGGATTCCCCTAACTGTCGGGGGCCCTTAGTTTTTGAACTAACCCTACCCAATGAGTGTTACGCCACTGAATGAACGGATGCGGCACGGGTATTAAAATCGTCGAAACGAGAATAAATTCGAAACGTTTCGAAAATGTCTTAAATGATGTGGGGTAAATTATTCGCAGCCAGCGAGTGCCTCCGCCCTCTCCCGTCGACAAAATTTGTGGGAATTTCATGGTCGACGCAAATTTTTTGTATTTGTCAGGCAATTTCCGTCAAAGTCAGGAAAATTAATTTTTGTCTATACCCCAAATGTTTTCGTCCCGTGAAGGTTCATCAAAATGATCAACCTTGGATGAACAGCAACCTGAAACGTTTGATTAAAAAAAGACAAAAAGCTCTTGCGCAGAACAAACATGCTTTATATAAACAGTTAAGGAATAAAGTAAATCGATCTAGGAAAAACTGCCGTAAATTATATTATGAAGCTAAGGTGAAAGAACTCAAACACACTAAACCTAAAGATTGGTGGAAGGAGGTGAAACGTCTCTGTGGTCATCAACAAATTCGACGAGTAATATCTTTGCAAACCTGCAACAAGATACACAAGACCTCGATTCACTTAGTAACTTGATAAATGACTGTTTCTTGGAACCTATGTGCGACTATCAGCCACTATCTGATAGTACCATTAGCATGACCGATAATAATAGTATAATTTGTTTGACTGAAGAAGAAGTTTTTAAATCATTAAATGGTGTTAAGCTGGGAAAATACAGTGGCCCAGATTACCTGCCCAACTGGGTCTTAAAGAAGTTTGCAGTTATTCTAGTAATGCCAATCTCAATCATTATAATTTAACTCATCATTTAAGGAAAATCGAGTACCTGCCTGCTGGAAAATGGCTAACATCTGCCCAATCCCAAAAATTAAACAGGTGATAGATGTTAATAAAGATCTTAGACCTATATCTCTTACCTCAACACTTAGTGAAATCGCTGAAGATGCCGTAATAAAATACGATCTAAAACCGGCAATAATGGATCGTCTGGATTGTAACCAATATGGCTTCATACCAGGTTCTAATACCACCCTGGCTTTAATTACCTTAATCCACCGTTGGTCAAAGACAGTAGACAAAAAGGGTGGATGTGTGCGCTCACTGGTTACGGACTATCGGAAAGCTTTTGATCTTATAGATCATAATACTCTTTATAGAAAACTTCAGGGAATAGGTCTAAAAACATCAACCTTAAACTGGATTTCAGACTTTTTGAGGGGAAGACTACGAAGGGTAAAACTTTCCCCGAACTGTTTTTCCAATTGGAAACCTGTCAATGCTGGAGTCCCTCAAGGAACTAAACTCGGCCCTTGGCTCTTTTTGCTGATGATCAATGACCTTGTAGTTTCTAACGATCAATTTGATGGGGATATGATGAAATATGCGGACGATATTAATATTTCAGAATACATCACCGATCAGGCAGAAAACAGTTCTCTGCAAGAAGTAACTAACTCTATTGTTGACTGGTCTGAAAGAAATAAATTCCAGCTTAATCCATCAAAATGTAAAGAATTTGTTGTGTCTTTTAAACGGAATGAACCAAATTTCCCCCCCCCCCATCAGTATTAATCAATCACAAATCGAACGAGCTGACAAAATATCGATTCTTGGTTTAACAATCACAAAGGAATGAAATGGAACGATCACGTGGAAAAAATAGTCAAAAAGGCATCCCAGCGAATTTACCTGTTGAAACAGCTCAGAAGGTTTGGACTTGATGCTGGTGATCTCAAGTGCTTCTATATGTCGCTTCAATAAGATCAATACTGGAATATTCATGCCAAGTTTTTCATTATGGCTTGCCACAATACCTATCTGATGTTATTGAAAGGATTCAAAAGAGAGCACTGCGCATAATTTATCCTCAACTGTCCTACCAGGATGCTCTAGACATGTTAGAATTAAAGACCTTATCTACACGCAGGGGTGATTTATGTAAGAAACTTTTTAACTCGATTCTGGACAATGAGGACCATAAGCTTCACAACTTACTGCCACCTAAGGTGACATCCGATACATATAATTTTAGGAACGAAAAACTTTTTAATATTCCAAAATATCGCACTAATAGATATAGAGATACTTTTATAATATCTAGTCTAATAAACTCGTAAAAATTGGTATTTTATAATACAGAACTAATAGTTAAGAGATACTTTTTATAATATTAAATTAGGAATTTTTGTAATTGTTTTAAACACTTTGTATAAGAATCACGTAATTCAGCTCTATGCATGGCTGCTAGGTGTTTTTTAATAAACAGATTATCTATCTATCTATCTATCCTATGCAAAATTTTTGCCCTTTCCGCCATGGCTCCGCACCACTCTGCGTTCGCGTACTGCGTGTAGCCAGTCTGACCAGATTTTTTCAGCAGTCATTACCAAAATTGTTTTCAAATTTTACTTAAATTAAGAAAAATTTTACCCAATGTGGGCTTCCCAAATAATTACATCATTACAATGCCAAAATGACAATAGTTACGTTATCAAAGTATAGACAAAGTAATAGGCTTGGCAGTTCTGTACCAACCTCGTCCCCAGTGGCGCCACCACGAAGAAGACCTTGGGGACTAGGTTGGTTCAATGGTTCTGTACATTGCTTTGGGCACGTTATTAACAAGAAACACACATTTTTTTCAAAATGATTATAATAATTAAAACCTTTAAGATTTTACAAAATTTTTCCAACAAAACCCCTTTCAAAAACAAATTTCTTGAATATTCACGAAATTTTACTAAAATTAAAACTTGCCAACCTGCAAACAGGCATGCTCTGAGACGAGATTAGAGTTAATTTCAGCCACGCCCAAATTTATACGACAGGTTGTATGATTGGCATATTGCTTCTGCAACCGACAACTGTTTATAGCCTCGTGGAGTCGTGGTCGTATAAAAAGCTAAAGAGACGCTGCTAAAACGAAATTATTGTATTTACAAAGAAAAGAGACGCTATGCAACACGATAAGTTTGTTTTAAAATTATGTAAATTAAATTGTACATCACAAATGCACAACGAGGTATAAGCAGCAATATTCATTCATTTCAGCTTTGTACAAAGTACAGACTGTTTAGATCTATAGAACAGCCAAGGAAGTATTTGAATCTGGCGTGTTATTAGATATTTTTAATAGAGACGTACCGAATTTTATATAGAGAGGTGTCCGTATTTTTAAACGGGCGTTTCGTCTGTATATATATATATATATATATATAATATAATATAATATAATATAATATATATGTATATATATATATAGGTGCAATATGCTGTCCAACTGTATATTCCCCTGACATGACCTTCTTCTTCATTTCCTCTTTGACACTGCTAATGGTTTGGGGAGTTGCAACTGTTATCTCTCCTCCTGCACCCTCAGCTTTTTTCTTCTTATTCTCTCACCAGTCTGCTCACATGGCCTTTTAAATCTGGATACATTGACTCCAACTGATTTAAGCCATTCTTCTGCCACCTGTCCACCATTTTTTTGCAATTTCTCCCTTGGTATTTCTTATGGAGTACCTTCGAGCCATATCTGACCAGTTGACCTTAGTATCATCTGGGTAGCTTTCAACTTCTTCCTTCATTCTCTCCTTGTCCCAAGTTACATTGGACAATTTTCCAACTGGACTTCTTTTTTTGGAACCAGTTGATGCCGATCTTTGTTTTGCTGTCTCTTTGCTTTCGAAGGCCATGGCAAGGCGCGATCGTTGTGTTGCTGCCAGTGATTGACGGTTACCATAACACCTGGGAAATAATTTTGTGTTTACTATTTTATTAAAATAGTACACCAGACGAGTACATTTTAATAGTACAATCTGTCATGTAATCACATTATGCTGTCTGATTTATTGCACTGGTCTGCTAGATCTTAATTCTTAGACCCATGGTTAAAAACAGCTAGTGTCAGAATCACTACCTAGCTACTAGATCAGCCCGAATGCCTGAATTTGAGCTGTTAATCTGCATGGTTGGCCCATGAATTGAAAATAGGAAATAAAAGTACATGTGCCAGTCACTTGAATCCCGCCCTCCCACCTGGGCATGCCCAGATTACCAGGGACAATCAACTCCTAATTTTCATTGGTAGGAAGTGAATAGCCCCAAGGTGGGGGGGGGGGGTCTGTGGTTTTGAAATGACTGGTGCAATATATGGGTCCCACATAATATTAGTCACTTACATAGTGTTGTAATGTTTGTGTGCACTAATTAACATGATTATGATGTACCTCATTACTGATGTATTCATCCAGTGTTGTTCTAAATTTTCTTTTGCTTTCTTTAAACAATTTCTCCTTTCTCTTTTTTTGTCAGCTTTGGTCGTTTTAGTTTCTATTTTGAATTGGTCCAGCGTTGCGAATGCCTTCTCCAAGGAAACATTGTAGGTTTTTTCAAAAACTGGATTCAGTCTGTCGTATATTTCTTGGGCACCATGTTTATATTCTCGACGAGTGCACTTTACTGGCTTTGCGTGTATATTGGATGAGATTTCTTGAGCAACAACCGTTGGGTTATCCTTTAAACAAGACTTAAATTGCTTGGCTGCTACAGGGAAGAAAGACTGGACGGCCGAATATTTATGAAAGCAACCTCGACAGTTCATCAAGCTATGTTCGTCTTTCGCTTGTAGTGACAGTTTATCCCAGGTATCTGTTGAAAATGCTTCTAAATATTGCTCACGTTCTTGCGCTTTACGGGAGTTCCAAGTACTAAATTTCTTACGAAGTTCTGGCAATTTTCGGTTAAAAGACTTGAAATCGACTGAAAATCTGCTTCCAGTATTACTGAACATAGATGAAAACCGATTGTAAATCTCCTGTACAACGCGCGTGTGATGGCTCTTTGGTGTTTCGTTCTCACTGCGTTTAACTTTAGTAGTAACCGCTCTTGTGATCTGCCAAGCTGCTGTTTTAGCAAATCCGCAAGTGTGCGGGTGAATGAGACATATAACCATGATTATAAAGTACAAAACTTTCGCGAATGAAATCATTTATAGTTAGCGCATTTGCTACCGCACTCTCGATATCGAAGAGAAATTTGAATCTGGCGCCAAGATTTTGATCTCGCGCATTATACTAACAGGATATTACCTCATGAAACTAAACGCAGATCAAGGTTGACAGTGTAATATTACATTAATTTTGTCTAAAAAGTATAAGATATTAAAATTATATGAGTTGCTAACACTAAAATGCAGTTTGGTACTATAAAGCTAATGTAATTTGGTAGCATGTTTACAAGCGTGTATTTCACCGTGTATTATACTTTACTTATGTCTAGAACTGAATAATATAATCCAAATTGGTTATAAGTGTCTCATAAAATTAAACTTGTAACTTTCTAGAACTCAATAATCGCCGAAATTGGATTGAAAGGGGAAATATTTCATATCGAACTGCCACGATTGTTTTTATCGCCATTTTGCGCGTCGGTAGTTGCCATGACATTGGGTATTCCGCTGAGGCAAGTACTTCGGCTCAAGCGTCAAAAATGGCGATACAAATAAAAATATTTTGCCTCAAATTGTTGATTTTCAACTGCTTCGCCAGGGCATTTTTTTTAGTCGATTGGTAATTCTAATGAGTGATATAGTGACATGATGTGTTCAACTTTGCTGTTTAGTCTTGTATTGTTGTATATGCTCTTCGCAAATTGTTTTAAATCGACTTAGTTCAGTGAATCACGGCGCAAGCAAGTTTCTTCGCTATTTATTGTCACAACTAGTAATATAATTCCAACTTTCCAACACAGGGCATATTAAAACAAGTTTATATCTCGCTACTTGTGTTGTCAGATTGCTGCAGGAGAACGTTAATCCTACCCGGCAGAGCACATTTGTATTATTATCGGTATATATTGCATCATATCAAGTCACATGACTTCCGGTTCACAAGTTGGCATCTCTAAAAAAAATTTTAAAGTTGTACTAACAACATTAACTTATAAAACATCCACTCAAGTGCAATAAGAATATTTAAATGATTTTTCTTTTATTTAATTTTATTGATGTAATTGGACCCAGGCATTAATACACCTGAGCAGAACATAGTACCTCTTTTTTCCCATATTGTAAGGGGGTACGTCAAGGATGTATTATAAGTCCTATGTTATTTAACATATACCTAAACGACATACCATCATTGCTTGATAACAAAGATTCTGACTCACTCACAATCCCAAATGGTACAAAACTGAATTGTCAGTTATATGCCGATGATCTGATATTATTTAGATTGAAAATTGACCTCCAAAGCTGTTTAAACCAGTTAAACAACTAGTTGGTGCAATAAGTGGATGATGGAGGTTAATTTAAAGAAAACTAAAGTTATGATTTTCCAGAAACCAATGTCAAAACAACAAACTCCACAATTTCTATTTGCAAACAAAATACTTCAAGTAACACAAGATTACAACTATTTAGGTCTTAAACTTACAACCAATGGGAAATTTACCATAGCAATGAAACAACTTGCTGATAAAGCAAAACATGCTATGTTCAGCACAAAGAAAAAAGTTGATTTTCACTCACTGAATCCAAAACTAGCAATCAAAATTTTTGACAGTATTATCTCGCCAATACTTCTATATAATTCAGAAGTATGGGGTACATTCATTAATAGCGACCCCAATAAATGGGATCATGCAATCCGAAACAGAAAAAGTTCATTCCAGATTCTGCAAACTATACTTAGGAGTTAATAGAAAAGCAACAGATGTAGCATGTAGAGGTGAATTAGGAAAATTTCCTTTATTAATAACCATACACAAAAGAATAATCAAATACCTTGCACACATTAATACCCTTCCTGACTTCACTATTGTGAAACAAGCATTCCTAATCTCCAAAGAACTTTATGAACTGAATAAACCCAGCTTTTACTCCAATGTCACGAAGTAAACTAACGTAAATGATGAACTAAATGAATTAGAATCTATTACTATTCATCAACAAAGTCAATTTATAAGCAATGCTAAAAATAAATATGTCACCTTTTGGAAACATAAGTTAGACAATTCCTCCAAACTCTCTTTCTACAGCACATTTAAATCTGAATATAAGTTGGAGGACTACCTTACAACTATAAGAAACTCATCTCAAAGAAAAGCAGTAACTAAATTTCGAATAAGTTGTCATAAGTTACAGATTGAATACGGTCGATATCACAACATCCCCCGTGAACAACGCTTATGTAATCTCTGTGATACAAACGAAATTGAAGATGAATATCACTTTGCACTATCTTGTAACTACTACAGACAAGACAGAAACACCACAAACAATATATTACAAAGACAATGCAATGAAACACTCAACTACCAAAAAAAAGATAACCTCGTGAATGTGATAAAATCTAATGATCCGAAAGTACTGAATTTGTTTTCCAAAATATATTAAAGTTAGTTTTGAAAAACGGAATCAGTACTTTGAAGCCAGAAATACAAATAATACCTAAAACAAATTGTATAAAAAAATTTTTTTTTAAATCCTTAACCGATATAGACACTACATATTAAATTAAAACCCTGAAATAGTAATATATCTTGTAACCTTAAATATTCTCATAGTGATCACCAATATGTAAATAATATAAAGTTAAAAAATATGTTATTATTAGTTAGTTATGAACGTTAATAGTTATATTGATGGAACTACAGTACTTTAGCAATATCTTGCAATTATAGACCATGCTAATAAAGTCATTACAATTTGAAATTTGTAAGTATCGCTTCATTTCAGGTTCTAAGAAATTAAGAACGAAAAGATGCATCAGATACTAAAGTTACAATACGCAGCTACTAGCTATAGCCAATAGCCTTGCTAGTTTAGAAATTAGCGTGTGAAGTATTCTTGTGATAAGAGTGATATCTTACTCGTTCGTTACGCTAACCAGTAGATTACAAATTTCTGCTAATTTAACCCTTATCCTTTGTTTCGACTCTAGACTACCAGCAGTGGTCACTTGGATACAACGTCTAATATTGAAAATGTAGAAAATGTAAGTTTATAATGCAATATTGAATATGTGATACTTCAGTTTTGTCTTTTTTAGTGCTAGGTTTTTCTCCCTCTCCCAAACTGGATTTAGACAGTCGCTATCTAGCATACAAAGAGGCTATTCAAGTAAGACACATTTTCCAATTTTTTTCTTTAATGAATGTAATTAAAATCGGTTTGCGTGTGGCCTCCATCCTTGATTAAATATTCAACAAAGACGAGCTTATAAATAAATTTTATCGCGCATCACGGCTGCTATATGTCGATATTTCAACATAGAAATGGTGGCCACAATCGTGTTTCGCCCCCCTCATTTGCCCCGTGTTTGGCCGAGCGTCACAGGTGTCAAGATCATTTTTATCTTGTTAATTTAGGCCAGCTCACCCATCCTATCTCAGCCGGTGGAGTCTGGACTGATGGGGACATCAGAGAAATGTATGAGATTTTTACACAAGTCAGCAGAGGAACTCAGGCAGTCAGAGGAAGCTGATGCACAACAAGAACAGGAGAGAATAGAGACACAAAATGAGCAACAATTAACAGAAGAGCATCTAGAAGATCTTCGAAAAACCAGAGAGTCACAAGTTCCCAGTGAACCAGATATCGCTGAAGACCATGTCATTTTCTGTGTTCGCCACGTAGACCTTGGTGTGGTTACACATGCCTTTCTACCACAAGAAAAGATAGCTGCCGTCCATGATTGGATTGGATCGCTCCAGAAACAGCCGGAGCACTTTCGTTTCTATCTGCCGAGAGGAAACGTGTTAACAGCTGAGCAGTCCATGGTGTTGGCTAGCCGTTGCACTTTAACCATGGAGGTTTGCGAAGCAGAGACTCCAACAGCAGCTTCCTATCCCTTCGGATCGCCTACAGTACACCATAGCGAATCTTACTCCCCTCAGGAAACAGTATCATCAGGAAGCTCAAATAACCCACCTCAAATACTGATGGAAGGTGATGAAGATGTTAATGAAGAAGATACTCGGGCTGCTCAACTTCTACAGAGCCTGGAACAACGGCGTCAGGAGGCTTTCCAAATGTTCCTCGACGAGAAACATGTCATATTCAGCAAGACCAACTTAGTGCAGCAGCTGTTGGACTTGTACGCAGATGATGGTCTTTCTGGATACAAGATGCGAGTGACTATTGACGAGTACGACACACTGGTGATGGTGTTCTGCGTGAGCTCTTTGCCATGTTCTGGGAGCAATTTCTTCCAGAGAATGGCAGAACATTACACTCTTGCATTGCAATCGTTGTATTCAGATAGCGTTTACGAAGCATTGGGAAGACTAATGGAGAACCAATTCCTGATGTGTGGCACACTTCCATTGAAACTTGTAGAAGCGCTGTTGCATCAACTCGTGGCTGCCAGAGTCGACGAAAATTGCCCGGAAAGATCCCTACTCAGTATGATGACAACCAGAGAACGACGAGTAATCAACGATGCCAATTATGGGAGAAATTTTTGTACAGCTCGAATACTTGAAATTCTTGCCGCATACGGAGTTCAAACATTCCCGCACCCAGACAACATCAAGGCAATTGTTGTGGAAGTTGCAAGAGCCCAGCTGGTTCGAAAACCATTTTATGCATTGACGAGAATGAAAGAAGGTATGTCAGCGACGTTTCGAAGCTTGGTAACAACGGACGACATCGCAGCAATGTATCGCGTCTGTGTACCGACAACAAGAAACATTCTCAACATACTTTATTCAGATCCAAAGGACCCAGAAGAAGCGAAGACTTTTCGTTGGCTATTGCGATACGTCAGTGAGTTAAGTAAAGAGTCAGCCTCGAGTCTTCTACACTTTGCCACTGCCTGCGAGATGATTATTCCAGGTAAGCGTGTAAAAGTGGAATTCGAGACCTGTCCGAAGTAGCTTTCCGACCACATGCACATACCTGCTTCCGGATCCTAGTCCTGCCAAAGAACTATCAGACTTACATGCAACTGAAACGAAACATTGACTGTCATATAATGAAACCCGAACATTGGGATTTGGAAGATTAGAATAATATATTTTTGACAAATGACACTGTTCCGGCTCCTGCTTATGTTCCTATTCCTAATACATTATTTCCTGTCATGTTTCCTGGAGCTGTTACATTCATAAACATATTTTCGTAGTGAATGCATGTGAACTAAAGCATCATTGTTGTCAAGAGACCATATAATCAATAAACGTACTTTATTAGCATATTACATATTCTAAAAACAATTATGATCTTGTATTTATTCGTCACGTCACATGCCTTATAACCATCTTCTATAGCGATTTCTGAATAAATTGGGCGGTATAGTGCATCAACGTCTTGCATGCATATGCATGGCAATACGGGACGTTTTACCCCCAGCCCTCCACGCAGCTTATAGCTAGCAACTTGGTCCAATTATCCGTTCCGTGGCCATGTTCGCTCTGCAATCAATTCAAGTTGTTTCTTCTGACAACCTGGACCGTTCAGCTCAGCCTATAAAAATACGATAGGAACCCTGCCTAGATTAATAACTGACCCTCCGTTATAATTAACTCTATAGAACGTCAATCAAAATAACTTCGTCAGGCAGATGGATTCATAGAGGAACAAAAATTACGGAAAACTTACTAAATCAAGGGGCAATTACATTTTGCATTCATATTGTGCACTGAAGGCTAGTAAGTACGTTTCTGTATATCGGCGGTGTTAAAATTTCTTGTAGGCTCCTGTCAACACATAAGTTTTTCTTCGCATATTGTAATACTCTATATGGGATAAAAAATTAAAAATGTGAAATTTCAAATACATTACTAACAAAAATGATGAACATAATTAAAACTTGCAAAAAACTACATAAAAATTATAAGACATTTATATGGTTACCATGGTTTAACAAGTTCTTGTTTAGTTATGAACTGTAGAAAGCATTTTGAAAGCGTGTTTTAAGTCTTGTACCAAGGATTTTTGCGAGATTTGACTTTTCAGTTACTTTCCACATTTGAAAAAGCAACAACTCGAAAACCACTTAAATCCCAGTTAACCATTTAAATGTCTTGTATGTAGTTTTTTGTAAGCTTTCGATTGATGCAAGTATTTGTATTAGAAATGTATCTGAAATTTCACATTTTTTAACTGTAATAGAGTTTAATACAAAATCTGAAGAAAAACATGTCGGCAACAGTCTACAAGATATTTTAACGCCGCTGACATACAAAAATGTACTTAATTACTAGTCTTCAGGGCACAAAATGAAGGACAAATTGAATTGCCCCTCGATATGGTGCCGAGTTTTTTTCCGCCTTGTATCTGCCTGACTATTGCAGTAAGTTTATATAATAGAAACGACACTTTGTCTTTGACTTTGGGCTGCACATATAGTGTGACACTGCCCCTTTCACCAAAGCATGCATACCAGAATGGCCGAACCAACTTCTTTATCAGTACTTTGAGTGTTGTATCTCCTTAAATTCAATTTCTTGAGAACATATTTTAATTGATCAAGGCTAGAAATGTTAAAATATAATAATTATGTTTGCAGCTACATTATAATATATTAAATGAATATTTAGCTTATATATACAATTCTAAATCTCACTCACATATTAAAGGTTATTTACAACTGGCTACTTAAATCACTGATAATATATACAAATAACTAATATATAACTCTATAGACTATAAGAACAATATATATTTAACTTTTGAATGCTATTATGCTAACCTCCAGGCAATACCGTGGTACAGAAACAATAAATCCAACATCTCCGAATACGACAAATTCCTTTTGAAATACTCTTCAACAATTGAAAAAACTACATTGTAAAGAAATGATTAGTAATAATGTATTTATATATCAATGTGTATCAAAATAATTCGAATCCAAATTTGACAGACTGCTGTTTATAAAATACTAAAGTAAACCATATAATTTTTATATGGCAATAAAGAATAGCCTATTAGGTTTCCGATTATATCGTTCTTATATCAATAAGATCAAAAATGACCAAGAAATCGTGTGTTAAAACTGGTTGCTCGAAATCAAATTTTTCCGCCAATGGGAATTCGAAGTGAGACGTACAAACAAAAGATAATGCAAATTTAATTAATCAACAAACTGTTATGTAGCAAAATTTACATAAATTCGTGTTCATTTAAAGAGATTTAAGCTCCTATGCCTTCAACATGTTGAACGAGAAGAAATTCGCGTTAAATTTGCATTTTAGTTTTCAGCAATGATTAGCATTTCAAAGCCTTGTGGGACTAACTTTGAAAGAAAAAATGTCCAATTCCCATCGGGGGAAAATTGTGATTTTTATGGACTTTTTTTGTCAAAGCAATACTCCTTCATTTTCCAACTAAATGATGCGTACAGCATGTCATTTGAAAGGTAAATAAATTAACTTAACAATGGTGTAAAAACCAACCGAATTTGTCAAATATATTCTGCATTATTACACGCCAAATTTGGATTCGAATTATTTTGATACACACTGTATAATGCCTAATGGCAAGGCAAGAGTATTTAACGATAATAACATTGTAATAAATAAGGTCACTAACCAGAATCATGACCAGAAGTTATTGGATGCTCTGGTAATGCCAGCTGTCCCGGTAGAATTGCTGAAATCCCAGCAAGAACAACGAGAATATTTACTTGTCTGAAATTCCCCATCTTAACAATATCGATTGTGATGAAAACCACACAGAATAATATCAATAAACTAACTAGCTAAGATCTGCTTCCAACCGACAGCATGGAAGTTTGAAATTGTACTCCAATTGCAGCTGCACGAGATATAGAATCAGTTTGAACTAGTCAGTAATAAATTATTCCGTACTACTGAGTTGGTTGAACTGAGTAATAGTGATCTATTACAGAGTTGAACTGAGTAATAGATCGAGTTATATTACCTAGTTGAACTGAGTAATAGAGTTCTATTACCTAGTTGAAATGGGTAATAGCGTTCTATTACTGAGTGGAACTGAGTAATAGTGATCTATTACCGAGTTGAACTGAGTAATAGAGTTATATTACCTAATTGAACTGAGTAGTAGCATTCTATTACCTGGTTCAAATGAGCAATAGCATTCTATTACCTAGTTGAACTGAGTAATAGCATTCTATTACCTAGTTGAACTGAGTAATAGCATTCTATTACCGAGTTGAACTGAGTAATAGTGTTCTATTACCGAGTTGAACTGAGTAATAGGGTTCTATTATTGAGTTGAAGCTAGTAATAGTGTTCTATTACCGATTTAAAGTGAGTAATAGCATTCTATTACCGAGTTGAAGTAAGTAATAGTGTTCTATTACCGGGTTGAAGTAAGTAATAGTGTTCTATTACCGATTTGAAGTGAGTAATAGCGTTCTATTACCGAGTTGAACCGAGTAATAGCGTTCTATTATCTAGTTGAAATGGGTAATAGCGATCTATTACCTAGTTGAAATGGGTAATAGCGATCTGTTACCGAGTTGAACTGTGTAATAGTGTTCTCTTACCGAATTGAACTGAGTAATAGTGTTCTATTACCGAGTTGAAGCTAGTAATAGTGTTCTATTACCAAGTTGAAGTGAGCAATAGCGTTCTATTACCGAGTTGAACTAAGTAATAGCGTTCCATTACCTAGTTGAACTGAGTAATGGCGATCTATTGCCCAGTTAACTGAGTAATAAGTGTTTTTACAAGACTGTAGTTCGTCCATGGCGGTAATATGCCTTGTAGGTAATAGGTAATACACTTCTGGGCTTCCGTAAGAAACATTAGTGGCTAGCCTGCATGCACACTATATTATGACATATATATGTCATTATATAGTTTGTGTGCAGGGTAGTTAGTGGCTTACTTCTTCGCTGGTTGTTATACTTTAAAATAATTTTGTATATACCGATAAATCAATATTCAGAGTATATAATAATATAAATATATAAACTGGGATGTCACACTGATAGCTTGTTTACATTTCCTGGAGTGTCGAATCTTATGTTTAACCACAGTGGTTTAACCCATTAGCTGGCAATGTGCCCTTCCCTTGTCCAGCACCAGAAGATTTTATTTGTCAGTGGCATAGGGTACTGCCAGTAAATGGGTTAAGTTAACAAACCTATCTGCCTGCAATGTCTCTTGTTAATCCATCAGCACAGTATAATGACCCCTATTTTAGTATTTACCCTGTCCAACTCCAGACGATTTTTAATACTCAGTCAGTGGTAGGGTACTGTCAATAAATGGGTTAACAAGGATAACAAGAATAGGATGTTTCTGAAGGACTCGTTCAACACCCTGTAGTTTGCCTTTTGCTGTCAAAGGCAGCATTACTACCCTGTGGGTAACCTAGTTTTAATATCAATTTCAGTTAGTTGCTTTTTATTGTGTGCTCTGAAAAGGATCAATTTTGTTTTAGTTGTATTTATTGAGAGTTTATTTGTGTTTAACCATTTAAGTATTTCATTCATCTCTTTTTGCACTGTTCCTTTTGCTATATTAATGCTGGAATTAGAATAGAATGCGTTTGTATCATCTGCAAACAGGACAAATGAAATGTCACTGCAGTTTTGTATGTCATTTATGTATAGTAAAAAAAGTAATGGCCCAAGAACAGATCCTTGGGTAACACCAGTTGTAATTTTAATTTCTTTAGAATTTTCCTCTTTGAATTTCACAATATTCATTAAATAGTTTTTGAACCACGTTAAAAGCAAGCCCTCTTACTCCATAATGCTCCATCTTTTTTAATAAAATATCATGATCGACGGTGTCAAAAGCTTTTGATAGGTCAAGAAAAATTCCTATTGTATATTTACCTTCATCAATTGCTTTGGTAATTTTGCTAACAAGATTTACAATTGCTATTTCTGTTGATTTATTACACCTAAAACCATATTGGTTTTCTGTTAGTATTTTGTTTTTCTCAATAAAACTAATTAGTCTTTTGTACATAAGTTTCTCTAATAGTTTAGAGAAACACGTCAGGACGGAAATAGGTCTGTAATTTTCAAATATTTGTTTATCACCCGCTTTAAAAATAGGAGTAACCAGGGCCAACTTTAACTGCTCAGGGATAAAACCTGTTGCAAAACTAAAGTTGAATATATGGGTAAGTGGTTGACTAATGTCTGTTGCGACAGTTTTAATGATTTTGGCATTGATTTCGTCATACCCAGGGCTTTTATTGTCTTTCATTTTAAGTACTTCACTTATCATTTTGTTTTCAGTTTTTGGAATTTAGAAACATGCATACTGTTCATGAGGTTTCCCATACGATATTTTTTAATTGAAGTCTCCAAATTTCCATTTATTTTGCTGGCCAATGGACCATTTGCATTATAGACTAAATTTTGATCTAGACAAAAATTTCATAACAACTTGAAAGAACATCACAAAATTAGTAATATTCCAAAGTTTCGTTGCGAAATGTTGTAAAATGCGGATAATATAGCCTTGCGAAGTTTGCAATTTTCAGTCATTTTGTATTACAAACGGGAAATTGATGCCCCAACACCCGATTGGGCTGTCAATTTCCTGTGCGTAATACAAAATGACTGAAAAAAAGAAAATTTCGCAAGGCTATATTATCCGCATTTTACAACATTTCGCAACATGGAATATTACTAATTTTGTGATGCTCTTTCAAGCTGTGAAATTTTTGTCTAGATCAAAATTTAGTCTATAATGCAAATGTCCATTGTGGTGTCCAATATTTATAAAATATTCATTAAATTTATCAGCGATTTTTGAAGGCTTTGTTATTGATTCGCCTGAGTTTTTTGCAATTAATTTGTTAGGTAATTCTTTAGTTTTTACATTTTTATTTAATAGTGTATTAATAGTACGTCTTCCATGTCATTTTAGTATTGGTTTTATATTTTATGAATAATTCTTCATAGTGTAGTTTTTTTGCAAATTTAATTACATGTTTCAACTTATTTTTAAATCTTTTATAATTTTTTTCATTTCGTTCAGTAGGATTTTTTTTTAATTTCTTATAAAGTGAGTTTATCAAGTTTGTAAACTGTATCAATTTTTTTCTGATTAATTTTCTTAAGTGGAAAACTAGCGTCATAATTATCTTTAAATATATTAAGGAAATTGTCAAATGAAACTCCAGCATTAGAGTTTGATAGTACATTTTCCCAAGATATAGATTTAATTCTATCCGCAAATTTTAATTGGTTAGCTCTATTTATCATTCTCCTATATTTTATGTTAGTGCTTTTTCTATTTTTAGGCCGTCACATATCTGCTATCTTTCAAGTCTGTTGCACATGTCGCGAGGCTAAAAAATTCTGCCATAACACAATGCATATTAGTCCCCTTGTTCATGAAATACAAAGCCCCCGTTCACTAGTGTGCACAATAGGTAGAAAATAGACTTGAAACTTTGATAATATTCGATCAATGTTTCGTTTACGCCATCTTGAAATCGCGCGTGTTTCCATGGCAACATAGCTGCCACGCGCGGATAAAAGCAATATGCCGGCTGAAACAAGTTGGTCACTCAAACATTTAAAATTGAATAAATGTTGTATTCATTTTGAGGATGTTTCACAATCACTTCTCAAGGTCTCAGAGAAGCGTCTGAAGAGATTTGTTGCTTGTCGTGAGAAATTGGCGAAGCTCAAAGACCAGAAATCTGTCACAATTCAAGACAAAGGCTTTGTTTACATGTCGGTATCCAAAACATTGAATTTCATTTGACAACTATTTATATTTTCATGATTCTAGAGTATAATAAATTATCAAGACACAACAATTACGCTTTTACTGTTTGTATAATAAAAAGATGGCTCCTTTGTTCACATGCGCAGATCGAACTGTACCGCATCTTTAATGTCCAGACCCCCTCCCCCGTACTCTTTGGATGAATTTTTCTGAAAGGTGACCCCAAAGTCGTTTCTGTGCGGTTAAGCCTGTCGGCATACTTTGACGTTTTTTTATTGTTTGAGGGTAAGGAAAAATTTACAAATATCTGAGGGGGTTTTGTGTCAGGCTGTCAGCACCTGAGCCTCAGTTGTATAGGGTCAGAAAATTTGCAACAGGTGGCCCCCAAAAGCAGGAATTGGTTAAATTGTGAAATTCGGACCCCCTTTATAGTAGACATAGACAGGGAAAAATTTGTTATTTTTAAGGAATTTGAATTTTGAAAAGGCCCCACTTAAAAAATTAAATGGGGGCCTCAGGAGGCACTGGGAACTCGACTGGCATTACCATGAGAACTGCTACAAAAGACTTTGTGATTAAAACAAGTTGCAAAAAAGTGGAGGAAAAGGAACCATGAGGCAGTGAAATCTTAATTGGCTGCGAAGTTTAAGACTGTTCCACCAAAGAAGCTTTTACACTTGACAATGATGGTCCCCAAAATAGTGAAATGAAAGCTAGATCACTAAATGTTTTGCCCCCAGTATGCATAATATGCGAGAAACAATCCGATTTGTTTGTCATGGTATGTCTTATATTGTAATTATATGGTATATTTATCATTAAATGAAATCATTATACAGTTGCTAGTAAATGGTACAGCAATCACGTAGCAAAATAATCACCTGAATAGTATTTATTCCAAAATTATTACCTGTGAAGAATAACCCTTGTTGCATGTGAGACTTCAGATGCAGGTCTATTGCGCGAAGCTGGCACAAAGAAAAAGGACAACTACAGGATCTTATTAAAAATTGTGGAAAAGATTGTGTTGCCATTGAGGTTAAGTACCATAATAAGTGATACAAGAATTATACTAACTATTTGTATGGACAGGATAAGACATCATGTGAAACAATTTCAATGATTTTGTACAACATGGGATATGATGATAATCACAGTGCTACAGTCCATATCTGTATCATGCTTCTATATTGCTTAAGAAAAAGCTGGCCACTGTGAAGTGGCTTATGGACCCTTGGCTGCCTGTAGCTGAATGAATAACTTTACTAAACGAATTTCTTGTAAAGAAGTTATTCTACAGAGT
This sequence comes from Paramuricea clavata, assembly GCA_902702795.2. Taxonomy (NCBI): domain Eukaryota; kingdom Metazoa; phylum Cnidaria; class Anthozoa; order Malacalcyonacea; family Plexauridae; genus Paramuricea; species Paramuricea clavata. The sequence continues at coordinate 13,069 of CACRXK020003021.1, read as the reverse complement.
GGAATTAATAGCAGATTTTCGATGTTCAGTGATATTGCCTGTTGAGTAATGTGCCTGTTAAGTAATAATAAGTCACGGCTTGCTTGTGTGCAGCGTGCATTGGTAAAATTTGGCCATGTAATATCAGAACTACTCCAAAAGAATTGTCTGATCATGGTGAAATTAGTTAGTCTGGCAACATGTGCAACAGATTTCATCTTCTAGGTTTCTTTCAAAGGCTTTAGATGACAGGTAAAAAATTTGAATTTTTTAGTCGCATTTTAGTTTTCTGACTTGCATAACCACTTTAATTCACACACTATGGTGCACAATTTAAGGTACTAGTGCAAAATAAGCCCTTTCCCTGCATACAGTCTGTCAATATAAGCTTTACTGGAGAAACAAAAATGCTGACTCAGCATTTTTAAAAAACTTTGGAACGTGATATCTCGGTAATGAATGACTGAAAGTTTTCAGTGTAATATAATTTTTTTGTCCAATTATGCACCTCAATCTGATGGCATTAAAAATTTGTCGAAATTCGAAAATTTTTACCTTTCGGAACTATAGATGACGTCATCACCAGAATATAGTCGATTTCTCGTTATTGTGCACACTTATGAATGGGGGCTTTTTTTATTATTTCATTTGGCATGCTCCTCTACTACTTTATGAAAGAAATCATTAGCCTCCCGATGTGTGCAACGAAAGTCACTTTCTAGGCATATTTTTAGCCTTATGTGACGGCCTTTGGTATTTTCTTTCTTTACTCCACATATATGAAATATAGGTAGATGATCTGAGATGTCACTAAAAATTAAACCATTTTGACTGTAATTAATTTTCTGTAGGTCATTCGAAAATATATTATCAATTAGAGTAGCAGTGTGTTGAATAATTCTTGTAGGCATTGTATTAAGGGAAAATAGAACAATGTAAATAGATTTTGTGTAAGTCTATTTGCAAAATCACACGTTTCATTTTTTAGCATATCAACGTTAAAGTCACCCATGAGATAGCACGTTTTATTCTCTTTGTCAATTTTGGACAATGTTTCATTCAGTGTTCTTTCAAACTCATTAATAAAATGGTCTATAAATCACCCCAACAATAATATTTTTACTAACTTTTGTGGGTATTTCAATAAACACAGACTCAATTATGTCTTCTTTAGTGGCATTCAGATCATTCCTAGTCTTGTGGAATATAAATACCCACTCCACCACCTTTTTTAAGTTTTCTGTTTACATTCACAAAATCATAGTTTTTTAATGAGAAATTATCTTGATTATCATCATGAAGCCATGTCTCAGTTAATACAATAACTGAAAAATTAGTATTCAAAGATCCCAGCATGTGATTGAACTTTAACATGTGATCAAATTTATTTGATATGCTTCTTATGTTTAAGTGCATTAATTTTAAATTATCCTCAATATTTTTTCCAGCAAATCTTTCTGCAAATTCGTTTGGTAAGAAATAGTTGCAGTCAATGTTTTCATTATCTACCAAGTCGCCAAGGTTCGACTCATTTCTTTTTAATAGACTTGCAGCGTCTGCGAGTCTGAAGTCACTAAACGGATTAAATTTCAGTCCTTCTAGTCTATCCCTTTCTCTTTCGCTTATATGTCTGTTGTTTTTAACAGTAAACTCATAGTCTTCATCATTTAGTGATTGGAACGGCAACGATTCATTAAAACATATATGACATATTTAAATTTCCTTGAATTCCTTTTCCATAGGCAAAGTGTGTTTTGGTGCAATTCTGAGATGCATGGAGCCATTTTTGACATGTGGTACATTTGAGATATCTACTGTGCGCTTCAATTGACTTACAGCAAGAACGGCATTTCTTTATATTATTTCTTGAGCTAGCCATGAATAAAGTTGTACATTTTGATCACATTTCTGGTGATGCATAAACTCAAGGTGTATTAATTGAGTGAACAAAAATTGCACTTTGCGTGACCTGCATGTTGTGTGACCACCAAATACGTTGATAATCAAAAAATAGCATGTTGCGCAAACTGCTTGTAAGTGTATATGAGTACTGAAATTCATGTTTGTGAAATAGCATTTCTAATATAGTTAAAATATTCATAGAGAAAGGAAATTTACAATGAGGCCTATCAATGTACAGTTTGTCACGAGCCAATCTCACATGCTTACCGGCTTGTCTCGCTTCCTTCATGACGGGGTACAATTTCTTTCTCTCGCGCTCGATTTCTTTGGGAAATTGCTCTTGAACCCCAATTCTTGTGCCCCTGAATTTTTTCGTTTCTCAAAACATCTTCTTTGTCCTGAAAATAATTGAATTTCACGACAATTGTTCGTGGTTTGTTGGTGGTCTGCTGTCGCTGTTGACCACTTTGCATATTTCGGCGCTTCGGGCCCAATTGGTGGGATCTATCGATCTTTACCTTGTTGCGCGCATCGGGAATCTCCAGTTTATCTTCCAATAACACCAGAATGATCTCCGTTGTGTCTTCTTTTTCCTCTCCTGTGGGGTCATCAATGTTGAAGAACAACAGATTATCGCACATCGATCTCGCTTTTAGATCAATCACACTATTGTTGAGCCTCGTGTTTTCGTTTTCAAGCATTTGCACTTTGCTTTTCAATTCATCAGCAGACTCTTTGTGTGCGGTGCCACTTTTCTTTAATTCTTCTACTTCGGCATGTACAAAATTTAAAGAGTCTTTTACGCCTTGGTGTGTGGGTTTATATATTTCGAAACAATTAAAATTTAAAAGTCGGAATGATTTAGACAAAAGCGTAGAAGATATAATTGAAACCAAATTTATTGAAATAAATGATAATGGTCAAAACATCATTATTGGTGTAATATATAGACCACCGAATAACAATTTTGATACATTCAAAAACACAATTAATGAAATTTTACAAAAAAAATAAATAAAAGCAAAAGTCCATGGTTCAGTTAGAAAAAAGAACAAACTATACAAAACCTTCCTTACAAATTGAAATGGAAAAATGAACAATTGTACAAAAATTACAAAAATAAATTAAACCATATTATAAATATAGCAAAGAAAACATACTATGAGGAACAATTAATAAAATATAAGCAAAATTCCAAAATGATATGGAACACATTAAACGAATTACTAAATAAGCCAAAGAAAAATACTTTATCACAAGAAACTCTTCAAATATAATAGATGACCCAATACTTTATTAATGTTGGACCTAATTTGGCCAATAAGATTAAGCACAATGACAATAATAATTTTGAAAAATATCTCAAAGCTAGTTATCAATCCAGTTTCTTAATCCTATCACAGAAAATGAACTTGAAGTCGAACTGATAAATAGAAAGTCAAACAAAAGTTGTGGATATGATGGAATTAGTTCAAACATTGCAAAATTAATAGCTAAAGATATATCTAAACCATTAACACATATATTCAACCTATCATTCTCAACTGGAATTATCCCAGATAATCTCAAAGTTGCATTGATTACACCAATTTTTAAGGCTAATGACACAATGAAAATTGAAAATTACCAACCAATATCAGTTCTTGTTTGTTTTTCTAAATTGCTGGAAAGACTTATCACTAATCGACTATCAAAATTTATTGATAAAAACAAAATATCATCAAAACATCAATATGGGTTTAGGAAAAATAGATCGACAGAACATGCATTAGTTGACTTTACCAATAAAATTACCAAAGCAATTGACGAAGGAAAATACTCAATTGGTATTTTTCTTGATTTGTCAAAGGCATTTGATACAATTGATCACAAGATTCTGATAAATAACTTGGAACATGGTATCAGGGGAGTGGCCAAAAAAAATGCTTTGAAAATTACTTACACAATAGAAAACAAATAGTCAAATATAATGGAGTACAATTGGAGGAAATGACTATTGGGTCCTTTATTGTTTATTTTATACATAAATGATATTCAATACTGCAGTGAACTGATTTCCATGGTTTTATTTGCTGATGATACAAACATTCTTTATAGTAATACTTGTCTTAAAAAGTTGAATGAAATTATTCAAAATGAAATGAATGAAATTACAGATTGGTTGAATGCCAACAAGCTATCTATAAACACTGAAAAAACAAAATTTATTCTTTTTAGATCAAAAATAGAAACTTAATGGTTCAATAAACATTTCAATCAATAATAACAATATAAGACAAGTCAAAAACATCACATTTCCAGGAATTGTTCTTGACCAATTTCTGACATGGAGTAATCACTTGGATTTGATTACGAAAAAAATATCAAATGTGCGGCAATTATTTCCAGGATTCGACATTTCACAAACCTAAATTCCTTAAAGCTAATATATTATGCTTTGGTCTATCCATATCTAACTTATGGTAATTTATTCTGGGGTAACATCTATATAAATCACGTTTTCAAAAGTTAGTGAATATTCAAAAAAAGATTGTCAGATTAATGACTTTCAAATCTTATTTCGATCATTCAGAACCAATTTTTAATGACTTACAAATACTCAATTTATATAAAATAAATTATTATTTAACGAGTATATTGATGTTCTGGTATTTTCATCTACAGAATCTACCAGAATTTTTAACTATTTCTTGACAAATAAGCGAATTCATAATCATAACACAAGAAATTCTTTGTTGCTACACAAAAGGAGTAATAGAACAAACTACACCAAACATACTCTTGCCAATAAAGGCATAGATGTGTGGAATAATCTTCCCACAAAAAATAAAGAACCTAGGTCTTATGCTTCCTTCAAATCAATAATTAAAAAGTACTTTTTACAACTAGATTTAATTTAACATGTTTTTGTAAATATAATTATATATATTCATATGTGTTATATAATACTTCTATTTTGCTGATGAACTGTTTTTACTTAACTCAATTCGATCCACCAATATTGAATTCTAACGTATATGACGGGAAGATTAAATATTAAAGAACTCCGCGAGTATTTGCAGTAGAAATACGAAAATACCACCAAAAAATTCCGCTTGTCCGATACTATATATTCTGAAATATTCGTATAATTTTATTGTTTCTCGCCTAATTTATAGTGAATTTCTTACCTTGAAACAATAACTGTGGTGAAATTTATGCAAATGACACATTACCAATTTCGCTGTCGCATCGTGCGCTTTCGTGCGTGTTCAACAGCTTGTATCTTTGCTTCTTTTCAACGTACAATATACTAAAAGAATTGCCATCTTGCATTCTATAGCTCCGAGCAGTCCCGGGAAATTGCAAAATAATCTATGCCTATTATGGCGATTCTTGTGGTCAGAAAGTGTTCGGGCGCCAAGTGTTTTTTCTTTACCTAGATACAGAAAAACAAACCTTGTATGGCAATTTTCAGAATTAGGCAGAAAAACAAACCTCGTATGGCAATTTTCCTGCTTGGAGCGTTGTAATGTATTGTCACATTGTAAGAATGGCATTTCTCAATTGTCAAGACGTTTCTTGACCTTAATTTGCAAACTGATAGTGCTAGTAACAATGGAATGTCCCAGATTTTGCCCCTCACTGACATGTCGGGATCCATTTTGATCAAGCTTTCACCAAAGAATGAATTGTGAGCTTCAATTCTTTTGGCTCTTTTTCACTAAGGAAATGCTTCAGGAGGTAGTTGCCCATACCAATACATATGCCCACATACAAATTACCCCCAAATCATCCTCGTATACTAAAAAAGAAGGGTCTTGGATGTCCACCAACCTTGAGGAGATTGAGAGGTTGATTGCCTTTTTAGTATTTGAAGGTTTGGTAAAGGTCGAAAGTGAGATTGAAAATTATTGGAGTGTAAAAACATTATAGAATGGTCTGTGGGAAACAGAAATAATTTCTTGGTTTAGGTACAATGCCCTTATAGCTTTTCGGAATGTGGTGGACCCTGTCACTGAAGACCCCAGCAATAAACTGCATCAACAACTGTACCAGCCATCGCAGAATATTGCTGTTGTCTGTTGACGAACGCATGGTCAAATCAAGGAACAGGCCAGGGATTAGGCAGTTTATGAAAGATAAGCCTACTAAGTGGGGGATAAATCTGTAGGTTGCTATGGACAGTTCTAATGGTTATACTTGTGACTTTGAGATTTATACAGGGATGAAGTCCAGAGATTCATCGCAGCATGGATTGGCGTACATGTTGTGGTGATGTAATCTAAGTTATAGTCTTAGGTCTTTTGTGGTTGCATAGTATGACCAAATTGTCAGGCCGGCTATGCATGGCCAGAAATGGAGTCCAAGCATGCACATTTTGGGTTATATTTTCATGTCACACAGTCACGAATTATAGTAGTCACCAGTCTCCTATATACGTAACAGTTCTATGGTACTATAGTACTATGGTTCTATGGTACTATGGTACTATGGTTCTATGGTACTAGGGTTCTAGGGTTCTATGGTTCTATGGTTCTAGGGTATTATGGTTCTATGGTTCTGTGGTTCTATGGTTCTAGGGTACTATGGTTCTAGGGTTCTATGGTTCTATGGTACTATGGTTCTATGGTTCTATAGTTGTATAGTTCTATGGTTCTATGGTTCTATGGTTCTATGGTTCTATGGTTCTATAGTTCTATAATTCTATGGTTCTATGGTTCTATGGTTCTATGGTTCTATGGTTCTATAGTTCTATGGTTCTATAGTTCTAGTTCTCGGGTTCTAGGGTTCTATGGTTCTATAGTTCTCGGGTTCTATGGTTCTATGGTTCTAGTTCTATAGTTCTATGGTTCTATGGTTCTATAGTACTATTGTTCTATGGTTCTATAGTTCTATGGTTCTAGAGTTCTATAGTTCTATGGTTCTATGATTCTATGATTCTATGATTCTATAGTTCTATGATTCTATAGTTTTATGGTTCTGTAGTTCTATGGTACTCTAGTTTATAGTTCTACAGTTCTTTAGTTCTATGGTTCTGATGGTTTTATGGTTATGTAGTTCTATGGTTCTGATATAAAAACTGTTTTGAAAGGTTACTGTTTTTTATTTAGTAATATGAAGAATGAGCCCACACTTGGCTACAGTAACCAAGCTGGCTTCTTACTAGGGTAAGAAGTAGTACTTCTTATTATACAGGGTCTTTCGTATTTTACTCTTTAGGGTCACTTGCATATAAACACAATCTTTTCACGAACCTCAACATTTTGTTGACCTTATTTGAGACCGCTTGGACATTAAGGCTCCACTTGAGATCTCTACAGACTATAACACCAAGCTAGATCTTTTTTTTTGTCGTTTCGTCGAATGACTGAGTGTGCCCTCAGGGACGCCGGAACTGAGGGGAGGGGGGGGGGCAGGAGGGGCAGCGGCCCCCGTTGCCCTTTACCAGGAGGGGAAAGGGGGGGGAAGGTGCCCTTTCAATTTAAAGGATTGCCTTGGCGAAATAGCGCGGAATTGTCAGAAATTGTCAGTGCAATTAGCGAATTTTCAGTGCAATTCTTTTACGAATTTCTTCAGAAAACGCAAGAAATGCAGTCATCGAGCTTGAGGAATAGCACGATCGCCTGGCGGAGAACCCCATCAAACCCCTATCATCCAATAAATAGAAAACATGATTAGGCGAAGTTCAACCGATGTTTTGCAAACATCTCTTAGTCAATATATCAATTCAAAAGTGCCCTTTCACGAAAATCTGCCCCCTTTGCCTTCACATCGTTCCGGTGTCCCTGTGCATGTCGCGCTGGTTCTTTTTTAAACAATATATTTGCAATTGCATTCATTTTTCGTTAACCCTTGATCAGTCTATATTTTATTCGTTCCCAGGGCTTCTCGGCTGCCTGCGTTGCCGTAAGCCATTGAACTATAAATAAACTAATATTAATTCAGATTTTTCTGATCCAAAAATGTGCAAATTTTGAAAAAAAAAATTCAAAAGGACTGGGGCTACCTGCAGAAAACACTCATGGCCGGCTTCAAAGATGGCGGCGAACTTATCGTTCCAGTTTACTTATAGTTCAATGCCGTAAGCTTACGGCAACCAGCAGGCACCCGAGAAGCCCTGGGAACGAGGATGGTGTTCAGTGCTCGAGTATAATTAATTTTAACTGCCAATCATGCTCCCTTTCGCCTAGATTTGATTTGTTTGACTTTTGAAGATTGATTTGATTTGAAGATTTAAGTAATGTAATAATGTATAATATAATTTCACTTCTATTAGCAAGGTCGAGAAATTTCGTGATATATCGTAAGTGTCTTAACAATATTCTTGAAGAAAAAGGGTTCTCATTATATTGAAGCGAACTCGCTATTGAGTATTGTAAACTACAAATTGGTGCATCATTTTTTCAGTGTAGTTGCCAGATTTTGCTAAAAGTGTGTGACTTTATACAACTACAAGAACATAATTATATGAGAATGAGAGGCATCTAGCATAATCTTGTGGTTCATCATTAGCCCTATTCACATTGGAGACGGACAAGTCGTCTAGACAAAAAATCGTCCCTCAAAAATTGTCGTCACACTTGTTCGTCTAAAATTTTGTCCGAACGTTTTCACATCTGATGATTTGTCAGACTAAAAGACGATTTTAAGACGATTTGTTCGTCTTGAGACAAAACATGAACATAATTCTTCTTGTGTGAAATTCACAGACGACTCTGAGAGAATGTTTCTTGAAAGGCATACATGCAGTATGCCATTCGCTGGATTGACATTCACAGTAAGTGAAAAAGATGGTGAAGCTAGAATCTCATGCTTTCTCATGCGCACAAGAATTAACACCCACACAGACTGAAAAAAACAAACAAAGTTTCAGACTGATAATAATAAACCAATTTACTGTAACCTATTAAATTAATGACAATATATGTTCCATTAATACATTATAACAGAAAAAATTTTGACGAAAAGTCCATAAGTGCTCGAGCCACCTTAATATGGATTCTGCTCTGGAACAGATATTTCCAACATTTTTTTTACTTATTCAGGAAAATATAATTGCATTTTACTGTGATATTTAGGTAGCTCAGAATGCCAGAACATGAGAATGATAAAAAATATTGTTTATTAACTAGACAGACAAAGAGTCCCAAAACGTCAGACAAAATTTATAAAATGTGCCGACTTTCGAAAGTTTAAACGTCTCGTACAATTTCTATGACTTATGAGTGATTTGTCCCTCGAATAATCGAATTTAGTAATAGAATATTATATATAGAGTTTATTGGCCATGATAGTATTACTTGTCCATATGTTCACGTCGACAAGCCCTTGTACTTCCAATTGTTTTTTCTCTGCTGGACAAGGCGTCTGTAAGGTTCTTCAACTCTCTTTGCTGCTTAGATGTCTTACGTCCTAATAAGATAGTCATGCATTAATTATTTGGAAATTTCGAATTCATGCTCTTTGGCTTTGCTGTTAAATTTAATTCCTATGTCTGGGACAATTATTCCATTTCTAGCATTAGACCCATTCGCCACAACGAATGTTTATGAAAATGATAAGACGGGAAATTTTAAACCATGCACAACTATTAATATTCCATAGTGCAAAATAGAAAGCCCCTTGGCCATGTGACGTGGTTTCATAACCAATTATTAATTTGCTACTGGAAAGCGATTAATCTTTTGTTTCTGAAAGCAAGCCAAGAGATGCGATCGCATCTTCGACTGTTCAAGCATAACATGTTCAGGTCTGTGTCCGTTGGCTAATTCGTAAGCCCAAGCAATCGCGAAGAGTCCACAATCCACCGATCCACTCTGGTGCTGGCCAGGGACAACTTCCACTTCTAAAACATCATTGTTCGTGAAGTTCGTATATATTGTGGAAAGCTGGATATTCGTATCAGGGCTAAGATCGCTATACACACTGTCAAACACTTCAACACAACCTTTCATTGTTGTGGATAGTATCCAGTGGTTGGTGCAGACATGATGTATTTGTATGGATTTTGTTTTTGGCGGAATTGATCTAAACAAGTTCTTTTGCGATAGTAACGGATTTTGAAATCTTGCAACTGTCTGAGGAAATTCTTTAACAAGGATTTTTCGCGCAGCATTTATATGTTTATCGGTAAGCATTTTTCCTGATGTAAGTACACATATGTCATCTCCAGTCAAGTTTAAGATACGCATCCACGACTCTATATAATCATGAAAGACACATGCAATGTTTTAGTTGTGTTTGACGTATTTTGATAGTTGAATCTTCGTGGTTGATATGTCATAGTAAATATCAAAAATACTTGCTGTCACAAAAGTAATAAGTACAGACACAATGTAAAAATAGTCTATGGTTAGATCTATATTACTTTAATCTTCCTCTTCGGTTTCAGTTCTATCTGCTGGTGATGCGGTGTCCTTTTCCTCTCCAGCACTAGACGGCTCATCTACGACTACGACTCCTCCAGCACTAGATGGCTCATCTACGACTACGACTCCTCCAGCACTAGGCGGCTCATCTACGACTACGACTCTACGAGTACCATTCGTTTTCTGATCATAATGCTCTGTGTCTGTGGGTTCTTCTATAACGATTAATGACGTATATATTTATATTTGAATAAAGAAAACAACAATAACAACAAAAAAGCACAAATAACAACAATATCATATTTAATCAAATTTGAAACGAACATTATCAGTGAATATGATATGGTCGGTTTAAAACAGTAGTAAACAGAATTCAAGATTCCATAATTACAAGTATATAGTAATATAAACGTAATCATACGCCGTTGACATTGTACCTTGCCGTCGAGTTTTTGGCTCATGTTCAATGACAATGGGACTTGCGACTTCGGAAATGCCTCTTTTATGACGTGACTTTTCAACGGCTAAAAGGAAAATATAATCGTATAAAAATGCTTACAAATGCCAAAACTAAACATATACATGCAATTGTTATAGCAATATTAATTTGCAGTATATAAACCACCAGTGAGTGGGCATCAGAGAAACAAGAACTGATTCAAGTTAAGCATAAATGGCGGTACAGCAAGAAAATTGTCTTCAACCTTTTTCGAACTTTCTGAACAAAAAATACATTAATTAGGCTCCTACACAATCTAGTAGTCTTCTCTGTAGCCGTAGGGTCATCCTATATCACAAGTTATACAGATACAAAGTAAAAATAGTTACATTGCTCTTCGGTTTCCCCATCATCGAATACTGGTGGTAGTGGTAGTGGTAGTGTGGTGTCATCTAGGACTGTAATTGAATTTGATATTAGTACTGGGCACTCATTTTCCCACAATGCGCTGTGGGTTATTCTACATAGAACAGCGTTACCAACTTCAGGATCTTATCCCAAAGCCAGGATCTCGGGATTATTTTTAATGCAGTTTGGATTTTTGGGCGATTTCTTTTCAGAAATTCATCCTTGGGATATCCCTGCGATTTTTCATATTAAAATTAAAGAATTATTGAAAAAAGGCTTTATAGCACAGGAATTGTAGTTGTGAATAATACAACTGAAAACTTTCTTTCATTAGTGGTTTACTTGTTTTATCCTTTAATTATTGTGCCAAAATAAAAAAGTATTTATCTTGCAAATATTTATAAAATCTAGATATTTTTGAATACATGCAATCCATTTTGATTTGATTTTATTTCGAAAATACTGCAGTCATCTCTTGAGTCTCCTTTTCGGAACAGTCAGGATCCCTTGGGCTAGAGATTTTTTGAGAAAAAAATGGGAATCAGTTATCTTGGGATTTTTCAGAGTCTTAATTAATATGGGATTTTTACCCTTGGAAGTTCACTTTGCAACACTGATAACACAATCTTCTCTGTGGGGTCATCCTATCACAAAAGTTATACAGATACAAAGTAAAAATAGTTACATTGCTCTTCAGTTTCCCCATCATGCTCTGTTGATTATCTGTACCTTGTGGCTGAGTCTTTGCCTTGTGTTGAATAGTAATACGTGAATTTCGAACAACTAATAAGAAAAAAAATATATTAAACATATTAAGAGCATGCCAAAACTAAGTGTCAGTATAATTAATATACATGCATTGCTTATATTTTTTAGGTGGTTTTACTTCCTATAAAGAATCACAGTTTTTACTTAAAAACTGAGTCTTTTTGTGACCCCCCCCAAAAAAAAAAAAAAATTTCACTTTCATATCATATTTTTTACTTAATTATGAATCTTTCTGGACTAGATTTAATCACAATGACAATGTGGAAAACTTATTTTTTACTTGCTCCAGCTTTTTTGCAATATTATTTCTTTCCTCAAAAATCTGTGATATGCAAACTATTTCTCTTCAGTGTCAACCATATAGTCCCTTACTGCTGTAGAAAACATTTAATTATTAAGATATGCAGATTTGTACCTTGGACAAGTTTTTCTTGTATGGCAACGGTGAAGACAGAAAAAGGAATGGTGAAACATTTCTGCTTTCTTGACCTGCCATCATCCTGCAAAAAGTAACTTGTGTCGTTTGCTTCTCGTCCAACTTGTACGGCAGCTTTTGCTAACAGACTTTTATGGAATGGGCAATATGTATCACCCTCTGCCTCGACTTTTCTGTATGATAAAGATGTTTGGTTTATATGCCTTGGCCTTTTTTCTGTGACAATCTTTCTGATCTGAAAAATGTATTATATAATAACTGCAGTGAAACACGCAATTTGATTGGTCAACAGCCGTGCAGGATCAGACAATCCTGCACGGGAAATTCTGAACAGAAATTCTTGCACATAATTTTACAAATATACTCGCATTGTAAAGTTTCATTGTACGATACCTTTCAACTTTGAAGTAAGTTTCCAATTATTGAGACGTTGGTTTAGTTGTATGAATAAATTTCTGGTCGATACATTGCTATTCAGCAAGTAGCAACGCATAAGTGTTGAAATTCATCAGACCACGGCATCCAAGTACATCTCTCGCTTCAAAGTTGATCAAACGCTTCGCAATCTTCACATATTCAGCTCGAGTATCTTCAAAATTACTTTGGCTCTCTGTTCAGCGGGTTTTCCATTTCAAATTTCGTATATCTTATCGAAAAAGTCCCTGTATATTCGGTGTATATTTTCGCGAATTCGCGATCAAATTCTGTTCACATATGTTGTTGTTTTCAATAGCGTGGAGTAGCGATTCTCTGATTGGTTAATTCACGAATGTTGTGAGAACTGCA
>CACRXK020003020.1:18640-31092 GCA_902702795.2 Paramuricea clavata | reverse complement strand
TAAGAACTACTACTATATATAATTCTAACCAAATTGCAAATTTCAACACGTTATAATGCCGTTTCCTGACCATCAGATTTCTGTCAAACCTTCCCCCCAAAGTCCAGGAAATGGCATTTCAGAGACCCTAAATTCAAAACTTTTCCGAGGGGGCATGCCCCTGGACCCCCCTAGAGAAACCTCGCACCTGCGGCGCTCGGCGCGTGCCTTCGACACTCGTTTATCAAGCATTACAATATAGGGGCGCATATTAGTTGAAAGCCAACTGGCCCCCCCCAGAAAATTAGTGCCCAGCACGCCACTGCGGAGAAGGCACGTGTTTCTACGGAGAAGGCACGTGTTTGTACGGAGAAGCTGCATGTTTCTGCGGAGAAGAGGTGCCCCGTTCGGGCCACCGCATCGTGTTTCACTCAAATGCTACGCGTTTCCGCGGAGAAGCTGCGGTGTTTCCACAGAAATGCTGCGTGTTTCCACGGTGAAGATGCGTGTTTCCACGGAGAAACTGCATATTTGTACGGAGAAGAGGCTTTCCGTGACAGAACAACGGCAATATTCCACGGAGAAGTTTGATTTCCATGGAATAACAACACATTTGTACGGAGAAGGTGCAAGTTTGTACGGAGAAGGGTTGGCCCGTATGGGCCACCGTAGAGTTCTGTTATATTACGAGGTTCTGCCTGCAGAGTGCATTGTCTTGCCACCGCATTTGCCATAAAAATACAGATATATAACAAAATGACAAATACGTACATGTAAATGAAGTGATGTAATGTAATGTAATGTAATGTAATGTAATGTAATGTAATGTAATGTAATGTAATGTACTGTACATTTTCTAAAATTTCTGCACTTATATTACCACAGGCACATCGGCTTGTCCTAATGGTCGGTTCTTTTGCCAGAATAATGGATACCTTGCCATACTTCTACCATCTTCTAGAGTCAATGATGGCATTTGTGGTAAGCAAATATATTTGACATTCCTGCAGAAAGTTTAATATTATATGTTAATTTAAGCAGCTTACTCCAGTACTTATCTGAAACAGGCCAGATTTGTGGTACAGTACATCTTTAAAAATAAGACTGTTCTACAGCTGCACTTCGGTTGATAGGGATGCCAGGAGAAGAATACAAGGAGAAGTTGTATTTTTTCAGAACTTGGACTTGGACAGAGTTTGGGAAAAAAACAATAAATGTTTCTCCGAAGAATTGGTAAACACCAATTTATGTAACAGTGTAGTGATGAAAAGTGAAAGAAAAAATACTTTTCAGGGTCGTGTTCAATTATAATCCAAGATCATTCAAGTACAAATGAACCAATATAAAAAAGCGATTTCCGATACCGATTGTTCAAGACTATAGCCGACACATACCCAACATCGGTCGATTAATTGGCATATCCGATGACTGATTTGCCTAATGTTCACGTTTTTTCGAATTGTCGTTTTACTGTTTTACTTGACACAACTCGCGATAAGAGGATGCCATCACGCCAAATCTCTATTTTGAGCACAACAAAAGTACAGGCTGTACAGCACAAACAGAAAATAGACAAGTAGTGAACAGTAGTTTTTATAATACAGTATTACGCATGTCTGATCAAGATTGAAATTTTTATTGTTCACAGAAAATATTTTTAAACCACATACTGACAGATACTCCCGATATATTATAATGGGAAATCATGCTACTGGTATTAAACTAAATGCGCATTTGAACAACGACTTATTGGAAAAGTCTGTAATGGAATTTTGCATAATATTGAACTTTTTCCATGGTATATGTATAACAACAGAAAACAGAAATATAACAGAAAACATAATTTAGAAAGTTCGGAAACTAAAAACTGTTACAATATTATTTTATAGCCACGGACGTTTATTTCAAAGTTCACATACTCGATACTTAAGTGTACAGTAGACTTGCATTTATGTTTTTGAACATTATAAAGATGTGTGCTTTTTACACAATCTTCACAGATTGCTGTGACGGCTCTGATGAGTATGGAAAGCGAGGACTTTGTCAGAATAATTGTCTGTAAGTATTTATTTAAACACATTTTCTTTTAAAATAATCGCTACAGGAAACGGCATCAAGACAACATTTTTAGTTCCGGGCAATCCTGTTTTCAAACTATGGCTATCCTGCTACATGAATCTCACTTACTTTGTATACCAATGTCTTTGCCAGAGCGACAGATGTGTTGCAACTTTTGTTCTCTTTTCCCTCATGACGTTATTCATATACAGTAGTCATCTCTATATCCAAGATAATTGTATATATCGTTTCCTGGACGTACAGGTATGCAATATTACACGAGGCAATTTTTATTGCAACTTGCAATGTAATTTCTGGCAATACATGTACCGTAGCCATGTCATGTAGATTGTAGAAATATTATTTTTGAGTGTAATTTGGGAAAAAAGCATGCACGAGTGAGTTTTACAAAAGCGATCAAAATCGCACCAGTTAGAAGACTAGCGCAATTTTACTTCAGTGAAATTTTTGCAAATTGAAGGAGAAACCATACTACCGTTTATTTCATTGCGTGCCAAACGTTTCCAGTCGATATGCTCCTTATAATGAACTTATTATATTCACGTACGATTTTCAGTTAAAAGTGTTCAAAAAGTCGTCAAAAAATGAAAGTTTATATGTTGCTAATACCTGCCGCCATGTTGATTTTCCTGCCTCTTCCAGGCTCTGCTCTTGTTAATTTGCGCTGGAGAAATTGCACAGTGTGCAATTTAAAGGACATTGGCAACCAAAATTTTTATTACTTATATCTATTAGGTATACTTACGGAATATTTAATTTCATATTTTTGCCCATTTGTCGCGTTTAGTTGTTGAGAAAATTTAATAAAAAGTTCAACAGTTGTCTGCCATTTTGAAAATAAACGTGTGTGCTAATTTATGCCACAACATACATTATCTGACGTCATTAGATGGGTAAACACAATTTCATGACTATAAACAACACCGAGTATTACCACGCGTAGTGCACTTTGAGCCAAAACAAAAGCCAGAAAAGTTTTACTAAGTATGTAACCTGTTTGTAACACTATTTCTCATAGTATATATCCTACTCCGTGTACTCCGTGTTAAACAAACGCAGAAATTCGAGTGTAACAAGGCAAATACTAATGCAATATTTTGTGATCAATTACCTGTATTGTAAATTGCACCATTCCTTGCTTTCCCAGTCGCTCGATATGTTTTTATCTGATAGTGTAGACTTCTCTTGTTTGATTGCGAAGAGTATTGGCCAGTATGACGCTCAAAAACGACATATTTTTAGCTAACATAACACGCACGCAATATATTTCTCTCTTGTAGTTTTGGTGCTACCCATCTAATGACGTCACAAAGTTCGAGATAATTTTTCAAAAATATTTTCCAAGATGGCGGCGAAACACAAAGTTTGCATGCATTTTTCTCGTAGACTAAAATATTCGAGAAGGAAATGATAATATTTTCATAGTTATGTCGTCAAGTAAGATTGAAATAGCCAATAAAAATTTTCGTTGCCATTGTCCTTTAAAAGAAAAAATTGCAGAAATTGCACTGCTCTTAGCCAATCAGAATCGAATAATTTTATCATGTATATATTAGCAGAGAAATTGTGAGCGTGGTTCGACGCCGTGTTACGGGTCTCTACCATCGTATTCTACACTTAGCCAGGGCTCGAAATAACGTTCCCGATCATGGTGATCGGCAATCACGATTTTTTGCCGATCAAATAAAAATCTGGCCGATCAGGAGCATTTGCCCTCATTTCCTTGAAAAAAATTCTAAATATGCCAGTGAATACACATCTGAACAGGAAGTTTAACTTTATTTCAAATTCAACTTTAAATCTACGACATTTGTGTACTTATATATACAAAACTAATAGTGTATAACTATACATTTAAAATGTATTAATAAACTTTAGTTTATTATAACACTTTTCAAGTTTTAATTATAGTATTGCATTTTTCACACAAAAGCAAGAAACACAACAGCATTATCAATTAAGAACTAAAAGTTAGTATTTAATATTAAAAGAGAAAATCCTACTAAAAATTAAAAATCCTACTAAAAAAATCCTATCAATTTGAAATTATTATAACAAAGACGTGCATCGTCAGCGATTCGGATTGCAGACTGTTGAAGAGACGACAATACTTCATGCAAATTTGTTTTATAGAAAATTAATTACTTTAGAGCGAGAATAATCTTGCGGCCTTTCCTGTCGTATATGACTCGTATCAACTAAACAAGAGCTTTTCGCGTGTTTTTGAATGTGTTTTTACTGTTTTATATTACTTTTAGTTGTCTTTTACCGCGTACAGGTTGCATGTCTTTCAGACAATGGTCAAGATGAACGGCAACATTGCTTCTTCACCGATCAAAAACAATTTCCTGCCGATCGTTGATCGTTGATCGGCCGTTATTTCGAGCCCTGTCTTAATATACCCAAAAGGGAACGAAAATTGAATAAATGCGGAAAACATTAGTGAAGTAAAGGGAGACCCATGTTTTGCTTTTAGTTTAATTGGTATTATTGTATATACATGTATACAGGGTGTATCAAAATAAATGCAATTCATCTTTTGTTCTTAATAACTTTCGAAACACTATTTCTAGTTAAACGCTTTTAGGCTTACTTCAAAGCCTGTTCTTTTCTCTTTCAAACAAACTATTATCCTTGTCTCCAATGCTAGTAATAATTGCACAGGAAAAGATTTAGTAAAACCTATCATTTTTAGTTGCTGTTTAATTATGCAAATTTACTATGTTATTGTTTAGTCAGTTTAAATCGGTTAGAATTTTCTTCTTTAAACTTTAATGTTGTCGTCACTACATCTGGAAAACCACATAAGAACAAATTAAAAGTATTTTAAAAGAGACCAGGTTGTATGAAAATCTAAACGAATGCTAAAAATCGTCAAAACATTCTGATGTCTGAGCCAGAGTGTCATCGAATTGCGATGTAATGTAAACAGAAATTATAGCAAGTTTATGTCAGTCAGTTTAGTTGGTCCAAGCCAAAATTATATCGCATTTGAAGTTTCAAACTGAGTTAAAAATAGTGGAAGAAAAGCCGTAATTATACTTATTGTTACAATCCATTTAATAAAATGCAACATTTTTTGTTTTAATGAAAAAATCAGTTATTTTCATGAGAACGATTTGTTATTCCATCTCACTTTTTTTAATCTCCAATCGCAATAACGTAAAGTATTATTACCCGCGAACCAATGAGTCAAATTTAAGAAACAACCCACTGTTAGAAAGCTGAATGGCTACGCTTTAAAATGAATGTAAACTTTGACGTTTTCGTCTATTATTTGTTTAGCAATTTACATTTCAGTCCAGGATTGCGTTTTTTTTTATACACCCTGTATACATTGTTTAGAAATACAAACACTTACTATCTATTTACAACAATTTTAAAAAAGAGAATTATGTTAATTAAGTTGTCGATATATTTCCCTCAAAGTCCTTGTAGTGATGATTTAACAAAGTTTTAAAAGAATATATACAAGGAAAGTTGGTCGTTTACATCGACAATTTCAGCTGGAAGACTATTCCAGGATACAGCTCCGCGGTATGAAAAGCTATTTTCCATAAAGTTTGTGTTTGGTTTGTTTAAATAAAGTTTTCGATCATTACTTCTTAATTGATACGTGTCATTATGACTGGCGACAAACAGGTCTGACAAGTAGTTAGGCGTTTCACGCCGTAATGCTTTAAATGTCACAATGTGTTCACGTTTTTTAAGAATGATTTCAATGTTTCCCAACCTAATTTTTCAAATAACTCTGATGATCTTATTTCATAATTTGAACCCGTTATCACTCGAGCGGCTCGCTTATGCAATTTGCGTAGTTTTTCAATATGTGCACAACTACCATCATTCCATACATTCGAACAGTATGTGAAATGAGGTAGGACAAGCGCATTAAACATGTTTAGAAGAGTGTCTTGACTTACAAAGTGCAGTTTGCTCTTTTTAAGAGAGCAATTGACTGGGAAATTTTTTTGCATTGTTCATCGTTATGTTCTTTCTACTTTAACTGTTCATCAATAATGACCCCAAGAACTTTCTTACTTGAGACCTGCTGTATAATATGGTTGCCAATAACTATTTGAGGATTACTTGAAGGTTATTGTAGTCTCTGTCTTGAACCTACCAGCATGCATTCAGTTTTTTGCTGATTCAATGTTAATTTGTTGGCAATTAGCCATTTGTGTACGTTTTCTAAGTCAGTGTTAATTTTGTTTTCGATTTCTGTGGACGATTTACCTTGACAAAACAAGTTTGTATCGTCCGCAAACATAGAAGCTTGTGTTTCTTCTAGGCAATTAGGGAGGTCATTAACGTATAACAGAAAGAGTAATGGGCCAAGGTTTGATCCCTGGGGAACACCGCAAGTTACATTAGCAACTTCTTACATTATATTTTGAAGTTTACATATTTGTTTTCTTTCAGAGAGATAAGATTGAAATAAGTGTAAAGCGGTTCCTCTTATTCCGTATAGTTCTAGCTTAGAGATTAGAATTTTATGGTCAACAGTGTTAAATGCTTTTTTGAGATCTAAAAATAAAAAGCCATTAATCAGACTTTTGTCCATATAAATAAGACATTGGTTAGCGGAATGTAGGAGTGTAGCTTCGGTTGAGTGAAGGGACGAGAGAGATCACCAAAATTGAATTTTGTTTTAGGAAGTCAGATATTTGATCATAAATAATCTTCTCCAAGATTTTTACAACAACTGCTATTATAGAAATAGGTCTATAATTACCACAGTTGGTCCTTTCTCCAGATTTATAGATTGGAGTAACTTTTGCAAGTTTCATATCATCTGGAAAAATACCAGTGTTCAAAACAAGATTAAATAAGTACATGAGTGATTCAATTATGGAGTCCCCTGCTGCCTTAAGTAATTTACTAGAAATCTTATCAAGGCCTGGTGCCTTAGATGCTTTAACCTTCTTTAACACGCTCACCAATTCTGCCCTCGTAATATTATTAAATTCGAAAACATTTGTTCCAGGAATCATATAACGTAAGGAGTCGAAATCTGATGGTGGTATATTTTCTGCAAGTTGTGGTCCTATCTTACAGAAAAAGTTATTAAATTCGTTTGCAATGTTTTTTGTAACCGGTTATCTTGTTGTGGTTAATTGTAAGTTTATTTATAGAGGTAGTCTTCGATTTCTTATTCAGTAATTTATTTATAATTTCCCAGCTATCCTTGCTATTAGTACTATTCTCCAAACTAGTTTTGTAGTAATTTGTTTTAGTGACTTTGATACGACTGTTTACTTCATTTCTACATTTTTTACATGCTTCGTGGTACGCCGGAGAATTAAGGCTTACTGCTTTCTTTCTGTGTCTGTGTCTGTGCCTGTGCCTGTGGGTCGGCACGATAACTCAAAAAGTATCAAATGGGACTAAAGGTCCAGACACACCACACTGGACGCGATTCGACAACGCGACGTGATTTTTTAGTTTTTGAATGTTAGTAAAACAGCCAATGAGAGCAAAGTATAAAAGATATGTAGGCCAAACAATTCGAAATATTATAGCGTTTCTGAATATTTGGAAAATTTAATCGAGGATCAAAGTTCTCGGTCAGTAAAAATCGAAAAATCGCGTCGCGTTGTCGAATCGCGTGCGGTGTGTCTGGACCTTAAAGGACCTTAATCCAAAGAATGCCAAAGCCCAAGGAGGCATATACAAGTTCCCTACTTACATATACTCCAAATCTCAAATCTCTCTTCAAGCCCCCCTCTTTTTAGATGAAGAAATTAATTAGGCCTCTCTTTTTCGATGAAGAAATTAATACACAAACACGTATCTTTTGATAAATCTATTGATTTTCTGTACAACAATCTGAACAATTTGTTTTATATACAAAATCCTGATATCATTTACAGATGGGCGGATACTTCCCCCCTTTTCTAAACCCTCCTTCTCTAATAAACCACTCCCCGTCAAAGTTGTCTGAAAAACGTAACCCCCTCGTTACTAGACAGATTACGGTAATTTGTTTCTATTTACAAACGTTTTAATGCTCCAGGTTTGAATGGCAAAAATTTAGGTCTGCTTTCCCCAACAGCAAACAATAATGTACCATTTTAGCTAAATGATTTCCGTTGAGAATAATTATCAAGAGAAGAGATGCAAATATTCAGTAATGTTAAAGCAATGGAACTGAATATGTTAGTATTTTACATTTGGAAATTGGTCACTAGGACGTCATGTTTTGGTGTGGGCCGGATAACAATGGTAATATTTAACATGGTCTCATGGTGTTTAACATCTTCACAGCTTCCTTTTTCAACATCGTCTTTGTCCAAAAAAATATCACCGAGTTAACACTGGAATTGCACAGACTAAGCGTTATAATCCAGATTTTTATTGCTAGCACTTCAAATTGATCGAGGCTTGGAAAAAAGGGAACAGCAATCGTTTTAGGGAGGAATCGGAGAATACAAAAACAAATGACAACTATAAAACAAGATTTTGCTTGTTTAATTTCTCGAAGAAACAATTTCATTCTTGTCAAGTTTACTTCCGAAGCAGCGTCATGTGGTTTGTTTTGCGATTGAGCTAACTTTCTAACCACCAAGTATATTCTTGTGTAGACAAATGCAATGAAGAAGAAAACAAATGTGATTTTCACCGTTGCATATATCTCAATAAGCCTAAGATGTTCAAAAGATAGAATGATAAAAAAAAGATCCACAGCAGCAAAACAACCGACATATATCAACAGTCTCCTTTTTGTCACCTGTGTGCTGTAAGCATAGGGATGTAAGATGGCAATGTATCTTTCCACTGTCATAGCAGATAATGTGATAGCTGACACACTCCGACTGGTACCAAATTTGCACGAGAGGTCAAACTTGTTGTAATGAATTTTGAAATTCCTTCTGTACTGCTTGCCAAAAAGAAGATAAATAGGGGTATGCCTACAACACCAATTGCCAAGTCAATCACGGACTGAACAAGAATGATAAAATAACAAGGCTTGCTGTGCAGTTGTGAAGATTTGAAAATCGTTAACACTGCAACAGTGTTGAGTAATATCGTCGGAATGATCAAAATACCATTCAAAGCAATAGCGAAAATATGATTTATTAACAAGTTATTAGATGGAAGTTTGGTTATAATGAAATGTGTTGATCCCAAGATTTGACATGGTATCTCAAACTCTTGTTGTGTCACTGACCGATTCATTTTGCTTTGTTCCCTGTTGTAGAAGACGCCAAAGATAATAACACCAAAAGAAAGAGAGCGGTTGGCTTTTAAATTAGTCAATGTCCACGTCGCTTCTTATATATTGACGGAACATTAACATGAATAAATAGACTGAACTTTTAACTTTAATTTGATGCTTAATGGAAGATAATTTTCTTGATTGCACTTGCTCTTAGAAACGCCCTCGTTGTCATTTGTCAAATGTAATTATGCTAAGTATGTGAACTGGACAACAGTGCTTGAGAATAACTGGAGGGCAGTGCAATATAGGACGAAACAGGTGGTATGTCAGAAATCGGAAAGGAAAATAATTTGAACAGCTGAAACGAAAGAAGTACTTAGAATATTCAAAATATATTTTAGTACAAATTTTTAAAGAAAGATGAAATTCAGGATTTCACTTGAACGTGTAATTTATTTCTTGAAATTCAATATTAATATAGAGCTAGCTAGGGCGTGAAAAACAAAGGAATATATCTTGTTCATTATGTTGCAATCTTATTTCACAGATAAAAATGATATGATTGGAGGATTGGAAAGCAGGACTGATATCCCATTCCCGTATTAAATCGATCTATTAAACAGTAAGTCATAGACACAACAGAATCCAGGATAAGCAATATATATACACCTACTATACACAGCACAAGAAACATGCATGAGCGAAAATTTGACAAGAAAAACAGCTATGAGGGTAAGTATTTCCGCTTGTCGGAAATAAAATAAACAGAGGAATGCCCAAAAGCACCAACTGCGAAGGCAATCACGGACTGTACAAAAATGATAGAATAACATGAGAGTTTGCTGTCGAATTGGGAAGAACTTAAACTCGTTGTTGCAACAGCGTTGCAATGTTGCAGAAATTATCACAATGCTATTCGGAACAATAGCGAAGATGTGAATGATAAAAGATTTTGTAGATGGAAGTTTGGTGTAACAAAATACGTAGTTCGAAGAATATGACATGATATTTCAAAAACGGGTATTGTAGATGGAAATTGTCGAGTGGAAATTTGTATACATTTATTAGATCTATAACCAGGAACAGAAGCGAAAAATGCAATTTTAGGTCCTTGGCAGGGATTGAACCTGCGGTCCTGCGACTCCGGTGTCAAAAATCTTGATATTTCCAAAACGTCTTGTTCCAAAGAGAGAATCATAATATTCTATTGAGTAGAATAATTTGAATATTAGGTTTAGTAAACATCCAGTAATTAGATGTCTCACTTATGCTTTTCATTGCCTTTCGATGCATACAGTTACAGTATACTACATTAAGTGACAAATCAACCTTAAATTCCTAGCTGCACTCTTCTCATTACTTAGCATAATAACATCGTATGAATGACAATAAAGCCGTACAAACAGTAAGTGCACACTAAATTATCTTATAGCCATTAAGTACCAGGGGTCATGCTAAGAAAAACTGCCCATTTCGACAAGAACAGAGGTAGTGAACACAGGCTATCTGTGTGGCAGTAACGAGAGACGAGGTCATGGCATACTGGATTCTTGAGTAGCTAGGAGGGTCGTGAGGTATGCTCCCTCGGAAAATTTTGAATTTTAGAAGTCCAGAATGGCCATTTCACGCGTTTTCAGAGTGACATTTGGTTTAGTTTTTGCCTTAAATATCTGTATGGGCGCTTAATTTATAACTAATTTTCATATAAAGCTCGAAAACTCGATTTTAGAACTGCTCATTTTGAGTTTTAGGACTACCCATTTTAAATTTAGAACTACCCATTTTGGAAAATGGGAATCCTTACGATGACTCCTGTTATTTTAAGTACTTTTACAGTTTAATAAACGAGCAGGAGTGTTTTTTTAGGTTTAACTAACCCAAGTCTTTCATAAGATGTTATTATGCTAACTAATCTGAATCAGAATCAGAATCAGAATCAGAATCACATTTATTTCACACGTATTTAAACTAAGTAAGAATAACATACAGAAAATTTATATAGTTACAAGAATCAAAGCCCACATATTAAAACTGCTATATTAAACAAACGTGTACAGTGATCAAAATAGCGGAATGCTTTCGAGTTGATCACTGTATATATGTATCATATTATTATATAAAAGTATATGACGGCGACATAACAGAGCTGTGTGGTATTTATATTTGGGAATAAATAAGGAATTGACTATACCTATTCTTAAAAACAGAAACTGAATTTGACTCTTTTATATGGTAAGGAATTGTCTCCCAAATTTTTGATGAAATAAATCTGAAAGTAAAGATTCCATAATTTGTTCGAGCATTCGACCTAATAAAATTTTGTTTTTCAGCAAATCTAGTAGAATAAGAGTGCTGAGTAGATGCAGTAGAAATGATATTTGAAAATATCCTAGGGATATTTTTATCTTCGTTTATAATTTTGTATGTAAATGTGGCTATTTTCAATTTAAAAACGTTGTCTAGCTTTAGTATGGAAAGTAAATTCATGTATAATGTTGCACTTTCTTTTTTGGATGCAAAAAACATATTTTTTATGCATTTATTTTGACATGTTCGTACTTTATTAAGCTTTGTTGCATAGGTGTTACCCCAACTCATCAGTCCATAATTAATGTATGGGTAAATTAGAGTGTAATATAAATGTTTAAGCATTTTCAAATCTAGGTAATATCTGAGTTTATTCATTATTCCAGTGTTTTTAGCAATTTTACTATTTACGTGTTTGATCTGATACTCCCAATTTAGATTATTATCAATATATATACCAAGATATTTAATAAAGTCTCTTTTAACAATGTTTTTAATCCGTATATTTCTAGCTTTCTTTTTTGAGTTAGTGATAACCATAAAATTTGTCTTTTCCAAATTAATTGAAAACTTATTTGTAGCACAGTAACGAAATATTTTTTCAATTTCTATATTCATAACGTTTTCAACTTCTTCAATATTTGTGTTTGAATAAAATACATTTGTGTCGTCTGCGAATATTCGGAATGAAAGTTTGCTACTACAATTAGGCATGTCATTTATATAAATTAAGAATAATAATGGTCCGAGAGTTGAACCTTGAGGAACTCCACAAGTCATTGTAAGCATTTCTGAATCACAATTACCAATCCGTACATACTGTTTCCTATTCATTAAATAACTCTTAAACCAATCCAACTGGGTCCCACGTACTCCATATTTGTCAAGTTTAGATAAGAGAATTTGATGATTGACAGTATCAAAG